>VZUI01040083.1:0-67059 GCA_013401135.1 Cettia cetti | reverse complement strand
GGGAACGGGAACGGAGATGAGGTTAGGCACCGCGATGGGAACTGGAACGGAGATGAGGATGGAGATGGGAACGGGAACGGAGATGAGGTTAGGCACCGCGATGGGAACTGGAACGGAGATGAGGATGGAGATGGGAACGGGAACGGAGATGAGGTTAGGCACCGCGATGGGAACTGGAACGGAGATGAGGATGGAGATGGGAACGGGAACGGAGATGAGGTTAGGCACCGCGATGGGAACTGGAACGGAGATGAGGATGGAGATGGGAACGGGAATGGAGATAAGGTTGGGCACCGGGATGGCAACTGGAACGGAGATGGGGACTGGCACGGCGATGTGGACCGGGATTAGGACCCGGTATGGGGACCGGGACCGTGATCGGGATCAGGACGGGGACCGGTGGCGGGACCTGGCGGTGTCCGACGGACTGCCAGGGTTGGGATGTCGGGGATGGGCAGCCCGGGACAGGCTGCCAGGCCCGGCCTCCTGCCGCTGCCGGTGGTGCCGCCGTTCATTCCGGCTCCTGTCCGGGGGCAGGTGCCGGTGGGGCATGGCCGGCGCGGCGGTGGCGCGGTGACAGCGGAGCAGGACCGGCCAGAGCGCAGCCGGTGGGAGCCTGGGGGCCGGAGCGAGCGGCGGGGCTGGCGGAGGGAATGGGATCGGTTCTATGGCCAAGCCAACTCCCGGCCCCTGCCGGCAGCTCCCGCCCCTGGAGTGGCGGCTGGGAATGGAGTGGAAGTGCTGGGAGGATGCTTTGGCTCCCGGGAGCACATCGTGGAGTTATTGGAATTACGTTCTTTAAGCATATAATATTATGAGGAAATTCAGGCCTGTGAGGGTGGTGAGGCCCTGGCACAGGTTGCCCAGAGAAGCTGTGGCTGCCCCATCCCTGGAAGTGTCCCAGGCCAGGCTGGACAGGGCTTGGAGCACCCTGGGACAGTGGAAGGTGTCCAACCCAAACCATTTTGTATATACACAATGAAGCAGAGTACAATCATGATAAAAAATCTAGTGCCCAAAGCAGAGAGAAAGTTGTATATCTTCCTTAAACACGCTTGGTAAGCTCTTGTACTACTGCACAGAAGTCAGCAGATCTGGATCTCCTGGCACTCTCCCAGTATAAATGGCAAAATTTATTATCTCATTGTAACAATGTATTTTCTGTGTCCAGAGAAGAAGAGGAAGGAGGAAACAGATAAAACATTTGTCAAGATCAGTGCTGGTATCTGCACATAAACATTTGGTTTTGGAGGCTCATGTTTTCAGGCAAACTATTTTGTGTTAGCAGTGACTGACTCCAGGGTTAGGAATCCAGAAACCCCTGTCCGATGCCTCAGATACAAATCACATTCAGCATGAAGGAAAATTACAATTGTAGGGGACACAAGTAGTATTTAGGTCTCTAACATGAAGTTTCAGAGCTCAGTATTGGTCTTTGAAAGAGACAAACTGATGGATCAGTCTGTTCGACTGGCAAGTTTTGGATTAATTTTTAGATTGCATTATGGCACTGGTGATCTCATTTTCCTTATTTACTTTCCTGAAAAGTAATCACAGCTCCTTCTTCTTGCTCAATCCTCTCTGATTTTTTTTTATCTCTAAGCTGACATTCAGTGGAATGAAGATAATGTGCATATGACTCTGATCTTCACCTTCTGGATCTTAGGAAGGTCTTTTATTCAGGCTGATCTCCAGCTACAAAAGAAATTGTTATGGCTCAGTCTTGGCAAGCTTCAGAAAAACTCCAGCACTTCAAATGCATTCAGTTAATATGCAGAATATTGACTCATTG
Source organism: Cettia cetti (assembly GCA_013401135.1). NCBI lineage: Eukaryota > Metazoa > Chordata > Aves > Passeriformes > Sylviidae > Cettia > Cettia cetti. Next base: position 65,267 of record VZUI01040083.1, on the reverse strand, counting down.
CTTACTCATGTGACTAACATTTAAATGACACTTTCTCATTTTTAAAGGGTATTATAAATGATGGTTTAATCCTCACGGCCTGATGAAGTCAGTTGGCATAATTTTCCTCTACTAATGCAAAAAAACTTTGTAGGAAAAAGAAAGAAATTTATTAGATGTCATTATTGCTTTTAGAATTATTTCAAGGAAGTGCTCCTGTAAATTTGTGCTGAGCTAATTAATGAAAACTACTCAAGTGATGGAGGAACTAATTGTAATCCCAAGTGACAAAGGAAGAAGAGAATGCTTTGCCATTAAATCACTCATGCTCTGTAGTCCAGCTGTCCTGAAAGACGTTTGGGGGGAATTTGATTTACCAATAGGTGAGAATAACACCTTGGACACAGCAGCTCAGCATAATTGACAGTGTGGTGTGCTGGTCCTCAAAGCATTTTTTACACAGACTTCACTGACAGCACCTCTCTTGAGTCTGCTTGAAGGACAAGATCATACATTCCAGTTAAGTGAAGGAATGGGCACATCCTTTTCTAGTTATTCAACCTGGAAGTCCCAGTTTGCAAATGTTTTTCATGCGTTGCCACATCTAGAAAAGCTGCAGGGTGAAGCAAAGCAAACTTGTCTGAGAGCAACGAAAGGGAACGGTGCGTGATTCCCTGTGGGGCAGCAGGAGCTGCAAGGAGAAAAGGGAAGGAAATAAAATGAAGGAGGGGAACAAATATCCCCAAGGTCTGCCTTTAGATAACTTGGAGTTTGTGCCTGTGTAGCTGCCAGTTAGATATTACACACAGTTACAAGTTATTTGATTGCCTTACCATGTGGAAGGTAGTTGCTTTCTACTGACTGTGTCATATTGTGTATCCTGAGGCATGTCTCACATGAGAAGCCTCTCTGTTACAGAAAAAAGACTTTTTTGAGGAGAAACCACTGGTTTGGTAAGTGGTCATGCTGTGCCATCAAACCTGGCCTTATGGGTTGATCATGGTGTGGCCAGGTAGAATAAAAATAGAGTGATGGAGAACTGCAATGACTTCTGCAGCAATATTACAGTGGGTGTGTTTGAATAATTTGTCTTTTTAATGAGAATGCTTTTATGCTTTCTTCCATAAACTTGCTTTAAAGCCAGTCCAGTGTTTACAGCTCTTTTGCTATTCAAACAGTGAATGCAGTGTTTCCCCTCAAAGAGAAACAAATCTATTGTTCTGGTGGAACACACACTCACAGCCAAACTAACAAGTGACTCTGTCTTATTGAACTTGGAGGTTTCCTTGTTGTTTATAGCTGTTGGGAAATTCCAGCCAAAATCCCGTGTACTTGGAAAACACCCTGATTTTTTTCCCCTTTGTTGTACTATCCTAGCCATGATTGTTACATAAATACTCAGAGATTAATATAGAAGGGACCTAAAGTTTGTTACGTTGCCATCAAATTTTCAATTTCACGTTTGTTTTACTCAGCATAAAAGAGTATATTTCTCATATTTTGTTAGAGGTACCATAGGAATGTATTACTGAGGGAAGCTTAGCATGAGCTAAAACTTGCTGTTTATAAATAATGGCTAAATATGGGAAATCAGGACAAAAATTAATGATAGAATTCTACCCCTCTTCATTACATAAGCACAGAAGGAGTTGTATGAAAACTGGGGCTACGATAGTTTGAAAAAAATTCCTTTGCAGTCCTTGCATGTGTGAGGAGTGTGTGTGAACCTGGATTAATCCAACTTCCCTTGCTTGGAAGAGAAGAACATTCTTTTTCTGACTGATGTTAATGGTTTGGGATGCTAATATAGCTGGATCTTAGGATTTTAAGACGGGGCTTCTGTCCTGTCTGTCAGATGAACAGAAACACTCTCCACAGGCTGCAGGGTAAATGTTTTTTTTGTAGACTTGAATTAAACTAACCAAAGAGATGGCAGAGCAATTGGTGTCTTGCAGGAAATCTCATCACCCACTGGAGACAAGAAGGTAATTTGCTGGGGAGAAATATTTTGTTCCTGTACCCCTAAAGATACCAAACACTGACAAGAGGAACATTTGTAAATGATGTTTAAAGAGATCTCCCTAATCTTATATTTTGGATGGGCAAGGCACTTGTTGAATGGTATAGCTGCAAAGGATATCTTTATTATCTGAAAAATGAGTATGTGGGATATTGCAGAACCAAGTATTTGGATAGTATTGCAAAGAATTAATTTAGGTTTTCCGAATGATTTTATCTTTCCTTCCTTCCTTCCTTCCTTGTATTCCTTGTCCCACCCAGTCTCTTCCAGTTTCCTGTTTCTAGTTTATTTATAGCTTAATGTAATAGGTGGATTTTAAACAAGTGTCTCAGGAACTAGATAGTGAAAATCCTCCTGAAGTTATTGAAAATCATATTTCTTATATGTAGTTCTTGATGAATTGTGTCTGGTTGCCTTTAGCATAGGGGTTCAAAGTGTTTGTGTAGAGAAAAACTTCATAATCCCCCTCCAAGGTACAGTTGCAATGGAGAAATAAGAAAGTAAATGCACAGATGCTTTTGACTCCTCAGGTAGCTGTGCAGCCTCACTCAAAACATATTTTCAGCAAGCACAGGAAGTGTGTGAGTCTGTTCACAAGCACCAGCTGACAGATTCCTGCAATACACTTCTAGGCTTTGTCTATGGTAGGAATTTTTGTTGCCTTCACAGCTTTTGCCCATTGAGAAAGGAGATTTGAGCTGGGGCAGCCGCCAAGGCTTCGCCTGCTGTCAGCAATGATTTGCAAAGAGGCAGCTTCCCGTGGTTTCAAGCTGGGACTCATGCACACTAGTAATCATAATTACAATATTTAGCTCAAACACAGTGCTTTTAAGATGGGTGTCTAATAAGGCTTTTGGGGGATGGAGGGATACCATCAGCTCCTCATGTGTATTAATTTTTGCAACAGCTACAAATCACCGTGGGGCTGAAAGGGAAAGAAGGTGAACAGCTCTTGTGGGGTTGCTGTGCCTCCTCCAGCAAGTCTGTCCCTGCTGTTATTCCAGTGTCCAAAGGGAACAGGAGCTGAACCATGACCATTTTTCTGCAGCAGAAGCTGGGTACCCGCTGGCCTCCTGAATACAAAAATGAAGTTTCATACTGCTTCCCTTGAATGGGAACAGCATGATGTGAGCGTGGAAAGAGTGGAACAGTACGTTAAGGGAAACAGGACTGAAAGGAGAGAACAGCTGACTCCAGGGGCTGAGCAGATCTGCCCCCTCTGTTTCACTGTGTGGGTTTGTTGTGGGTCTCTCAGCACATCTCCACAGCTCTGGGCTGGAAAATGAAACAACTGCAAGGAGTTTGTTCCTTCTTCCTGAAACAATCTTCTCAGCCTGTGGGAAAGGAAAGCTAAGGCTGAACTTTAAAACAAGCTGAAAGCACTCAGATGCAGAAGTGCAGAGTGAAGCCATTTAATAGAGTCAGATTTGGAGCAGAGCCCTCAGAAAAACCTGCAGTTATGACTAATCCATTTTTAATGTGTGTGGTTGTAGGTAAAAATCACTTCTTTAAAAGATCATTTCTCTCCCTGTATTGGTTACAGTTCTTTACTGTCATTTTAGATAAATGATGTGTTGACAAGTGGGTTCATTTACAGATGGACTGCAAGGACAGAATTATTTCTGATGCTGGAGAGGCTCTGGCTGAGCTGCTGGTGAAGGGGAGAAATGATACAAACAGGATATTCAGTGTCAAGCTGCGGCAGCACCCCAAGAGACCCACCCAGGGGCAAGCACTTGAATGCTCACTCTGCTGCAGCCAAGTTAGCTGAGGAAACTTGACTTAATAGTTGACTGTAGAGCCCAGTTTCTGCAGGGAGGAGCTCTGGCAGTGGCATTTTAGGAGTGAAACAGTCTGAAATGGAAGCTTCATGTTGCACTGAACGAGTCTGTGAGACACCACACAGTTTTACAGGGTAGCCTTTGGGTGGTTTTGTTTTGTGTTCGAGTTGTCCCAGCCTTGCTTGCTGGCCCCCTTAGGGATCCCTCAGTGCTGTCACAGAGCCAGTGATGTTGCTCTATGGGGACGTGTGACACTGTGAGTGTCCTGGCTGTTGTGATCCCAGCCCAATACTTAGAGACTTTGCAGTCGTCTAATCAGCAAAGCTGTGAATAGGAGCATGAAATCGCTGCAAACACGCATTGATTGTGGTGAGAAACAGCATGGAGACTGTTTGGGCAGGTAGAAAACAGCACAGCAAAACCAGCTCTGATGGGATATACTCAAACACTCCCTCCCAAAGTCTGGCTGAGGGTGTGTGGTGTGGTGACAGAGCCTGTAGTGACACGCAGGGCTCTGAGGGTGAAGGCTGCTCTCCGTGGTGTGTGTGTGTATCTGATATCCAGGAACAAAAGCAGTTGGCGTTTCCCTGGTGCACACTGAAACGTGGTGCAATGTGATAGAGCAACAGGGAAATCCTTGCTGGCTTCTTGCCCTCTGCAGATTCCTTCTGAATTAGGTGCTGACCTTTAAAGCAAGACCTGCTTCTTCAGTTTCTCATTGTTTAAATTCTGCACTGAAGCTTGAGAAACGAGTCTGTGAAGCTGCAGGATTTTTTTTCTTTTAAGCTCTAATTAACGAAACACAGAATACATTGGAAGGAGTCTGAGGGAGAGAATCACCAACTGGAAACCATTTTACAGATCTGTTGCCTTTTATTTTTTATTTTACTCCATTCCACAACAGTATGAGCCTATGTGGTGCTGGGCTTAAATCAGCACCAAAAAATGGTTGATATTAAATGATATTAAAGACTGGTCCCTAACCCTCTCCTGCTGTTAAAGGGCACCTTTGCCTCTTGATCAAAATACCACCTTGTTTGCCCTCAGTGGTTTGGAAACCCAAAGTTGTGCTCCTGCTGCCAGGGTTTTGTACTAGAACACTGCAGCTGCTTGGCACCCGCAGGAGTTTGGAGGTGAGAGAGGTGAAAACCATTATCCTGACTAAAAACCTAGAGGTATTTAGGCAGAGGGGCTGAGATGGGAGGACCTCTTTCCCTTTTTGAATGTTTTTAACATTACTGCTGCTTTGGCTGCATTTTCACAAGATTTCTCCATTTCTTATTTAGGCAGATTCTGACATTTCATGCAGATTATGAAGTGCTGGCCAAAGGGCAGCTGGAACAGGGACTCAGCTCTGGGTGAGAGGCAGCAGCTGTCCTGTGCCAGTGAGAGGCCTCAGTGCAGTGCTTTGGGATCTGCAGGTGGGACTTGCACGAAGCATGTCGATATTTTTGGTTCCATCACAAGGCTTAATTTTTCAGAAGCATGAAGAGGTTCTTCAAGGCTGTGAGAGCCTAAAGCCTTGGATTTCTCCTGCCTCATCTGCCTGCTGGCACGCACAGCCCTGTTGTCCCATTTACAAGGCATTTGATCTGTCAGTGACTCATTCCCAGGCTCGCTATCTGCACCAGCAAGGTGCTTCAGGGCTGAGTCGCACCCATGTATCAGCCCTGTTACTGTACCCTGTTATCAGCTACTCTTTTCACTCCTGGGGTGCTCCTGGCCTTTGATCTGTTCCCGAACTGCAGCAACAGCTTTTCTTGGTTTTTTAGTGCTTCATTACGCTCTGCAGGGCCATTAGCCCTCCCCAAATGCTGCAATCTCTCCTGCCTGCACGCTGCTCTCACAAGTTCATCCAGGCTTTTTCTTGAAAGCGAGAAATAAAACTCTTATTCCCCTCAGCCCTCAACTAATCATGGTGGAAATCAGTTTGCTTCAAGGTGGCAATTTCCATCAGACACTACATGGTGGTATAATTATATGGTTAATTATTCCCTTGCTTCTCCCTGCTGCATTTACTTGCTGCTTTAAAAACTTATGGAACAGAGGCTGTTTACTTCATCCTTACAGCACCTGGTGCTGTGGGCTCTGACCAGTCTGTAAATCCTAATGTTACCGAGCAGTCCTGAATCCTGTCTTCCAGCAGAAATCCCCTTTTGCTGGCCAGGCTGGATCTAGTTTGATTTGAGGCTGATTCTGTCAAAGTTAGAGACCCCAGTGGAAAGAAAGGTGCTCTGTGTGCTGAAGGACTGAAAGAGCTTTCTGTGTTTTACAGTTGTTTTTTTTTTTCTTTTTAGAGTATCAAACGGGCAAAGGCAGAGATACACAATAATTTAAAATGTATTTACTTAAAATCAACTAAATTCATAGTAATGCTGGAAGAAACCAGTAGCAGCACCTGAGCTGGTTCTGCTGGAGATGGTGCTTATCAGATGACCCAGCAAGACCTTGCTTGCTTGTAGGGTTTGGGGCAGAAACTCCAGCATAACAAGCACATTCCTCTGAGAGCTGAAGCCAATTCCTGCTGATGTGGTTGCAGATCAGTGCTCCAACTTTTGTCCCTGCACTCAGGGGTGGGCCTGGGCTGTGCTGTGGGATGGAGGACAGACAGACAGACAGACATAAGTGTTTGCTGCACTAGGACATGCACAGGGAAGGCTGTGGCTCTGTGTTTGTCTGCCCACAGCACTGATCTCCAGCACGTCCCAGGTGCTGGGAGTCCTGACCACGGCATGATTTAACACTGATGAATCGCTCTCCTTCCACTGGCCAGGTTGGGCTTGTTTCGTTTGTGCCTTGAAACCTCTCTTCTCTCCCATTCTGTGATCTCTGCCAAACTGTTTGGCAAGTTTAAAGCTCTGCCTGCTGCGTGGGCAGGAGAAGGGCCACAGCGTGGTGCAGAAAATGTGTGAGATGTGGTCCAAGCTTGTGAGGGGGATGAGGCGAGGACCTGAGGTGTCATTTGTGTGCTCAGTTCATGACTTGCCCAGCCTGTTTTACAGACTTGTAATTACTGATCCTTGATTATGTTTCAGGCCTGGCCTACAGTCACTAATTGTCAGTGTCCTGGGGCTTCTCCCAGGTTCTAATTGTCCCTATTAGTATGATGGATGTGGGGAGAAAGGACACGCTGGAGAAAGGTGGTGGTGTTCTTGCTGCTGCCATTGTCATTGTCAGGGCTGCAATTAAAGCTGCTTATTGGCATTTGCCCTCCTGTGAAATGTGTAGGTGAGCTATTTATAAGTGTGCTGAGAGATTCTACATCTCTAGCTTGTGCTCTGATTTAAGAGTAATCCTCACCAGGAGGGGAGAATCTGTCCAGTACTGCAAAGGAGGTTAGTGGCAGAGGTGGAAATAATCCACCACTTGTGAATCTCAGCGTTGCCTGTAGGAGGGGATGGATTTCTGGGCAGATAAGGAAATTGAGAAGCAGCATGCTGTTTTCCCACTAGTTCTGTCTGTTCCAGTGTGAACTCCCATCTTCAGGGCAGAGAGAAGCACTTTTCCTGCTGCACAGCCCCCCCTCCTGTTCTCTGCTCATTCTACGCAGCAAATGCACTCCTGGGCTGCATCCAACCTTAGCCTTCACTTGCTTCTACTTTTCCTTTCTGGAGCAGATTCAGCCTGGTGTGCAGGAGGGAATGGCCCTTTTCCTGGAGCAGTCCAGTCACAGCCACCCAGGAGTTGGTGTCTGTACTTTTCAAAAATTATTCTGAAAGTATATGCAGCCATTTGCTTCCCTTATTCCTCTTCTGCCAGCTGCAAATGACCTCACCTTTTAAAGCATGGAGCTTCCTGAAGAGCAAGATTAATGTAGCAGGGTTGTTAGTTCATCTGGTTGTCTTTTACCTTTCCACATGAAGACTTGTTGATGCCTAATAACAGAGAGGCTTCTCAGCCTGTCCTGAGTGGGAATATGATTCTTCTTCCTCACTCCCAGGTTTTGTTTGTGATGTTGTCTTTTCTTGCCCTCATAAACTTGTTTGGAAATATCTTGCATTCAGCTTAAGGAGGCTGATTAATTATTAATTATAATAATTATTAATTAATTATCAATTATTTCCTGAAAAAAATTGTTTTCATACCTGTTATGAAGTTTCCTTGCTAACAACAGTTTGATGTAAAGCTTCAGTAAATCCAGGAGACGGAATTTGATGATCTTTGTGTGTCCCTTCCAACTCAGAATATTCTGTGATTCTGTGATTTTATGTAGCTGAGGGAAATTATCTACCTTTGAGGCCTGCACCTCAGTATCCAACAGGCTCAGGCAGGATCACGGATGCATCCCAACAGCCTAACTGCTGTAAGAAGGTGAATGTGATGTGGCTGCAGTCAGGAAATGAGACTCTCTCCTTGAGAGCCCCTGGCTTGCTGGCTGGGGCTGGATCTGCAGGACACACTGCCCTCCCTTGGCCGTGGATGGGCTCTGGATCTGGGCTGCTCTGAACCTGCCTTCCCTGAGCATCCCTTGGCCAGGCGAAGATTACTGGAACCTGGTGTGTGCTGTGATTTATAAACGCAGTCAGAGGTGCAGACTTGGTAGGTGATTCCAACATTCCCTCCAGGAGCTCACGACAAGATTTATGTGAAGCTTCAGCACTGTGTGAAATCAACTGTGAGAAAAATAACTTAGGAGAGATTTTATCATTGTATGCAAGCAAGTGATGTAAGAAACCACAGAAATCTGCCAGACTGATTTTTGAGAATGCAGTAGAAGACTTTCATCTGTTTTTTGCTTGTAAATGAGAACTTTATGTAAATGTCTGAAAATCATAATTATGATGTAGACTTTTCAGAGAATTTGTGCTTCCAGATGTCATGGAGATGTGGGAGCAATCTGGCAACAGAGACTTGTTTGAAAGAGACATCTCTGAGTTTACCCCTTTTGAGGTTATGCTCACTCAGAGCCTGTCCCTGGTGCTGTGATTCAGTGTCAGGTTGAGCTCTGCACTGGTCCATACAGGTGTTCTAATTGTTGGGACATAATGATCCCACATTTTTCCATTTCTGCTTTTTTTTTTTTTTTTCCTTTTCCTGCCCTTGTGTGGGTTATGTTGTCCTGGCAGAGTCTGACATTGTATTCAACCTTTTCCATGACCTGCAGAACCTCATTAATATTCTCTAGCTCTTTTTTAGATTACTGAAATTTCATGTTACAGCAAGATGGAGGTGAGGGGGAGGAACAGCTAGCTGTTATTCAGTATGATTGTGTTCTTATGTTTTGCCTTTTATCAAAATAATTACTGTCAGCAAGAAAACTCTCTGTGACTTGGAAGTGCATGTACTCACAGCACATACATTTGGAGGAGTAGGAGCTGGAAACAGGCAGTGCTTGGGTCAGAGTGTCTCAGAACAGCCACTGTCCTGAGGCTGCACAGATTGGTGGATATCTCTATATTCACATGGAGACACAGAGCTGGTTCTAAAAAAAAAAAAAAATAGAAACTGTGATCCCAAATATCTCATGTCTCTTATCTGCCTTGCTCATGGGGTCAGGTCCCCTCACTGCACACAAACATGGGCTGTAAATCACCCTGTGTGCCTGTAGCTTTGGGAAACCCCCAGGGATTATGCCCACAGTGTGTCAAACTCTAGGCCAAGCCAAAATCTTACCACCTACACAGGCAGTGGGACAGTTGGGTTTTGGTGCTGCTGAGGAGTTCAAACACATCTCCCAGAAACTGCCTGGATCCATGAGCTGCTGGAGAAAGCCTGGGCAGGCTGAGGGAGGGCTCAGGAAACTCTCCTTTGGAAGCAGAGAGGAAGAGCAGGTCAGAGTTACCCATGTGGGAAATCTTTGTGTGCTCAAACAGGGGGAGCAGGCTCTCTCTCAGTTTGCTTTTAAAAAAATCTTGACATGTCTCTGTTTAGAAACCCACTGTCCTGGGGCATAGGACATCTGCTCAGCACTCAGCCAGGATCTTTCTTACTCTTTTTAAAGGGGGAAAAAAATCACTTCTGATCTACAGCAGCACACAGCAGAGAGTGCCTGTCCTTGAAGAGAATTCCCAGCCCCAGATGTAAAGAAGCCTGGCTGCACAGTTCAGAGCAATGGGTGTTCAAATGATGTCTCAGTTTGCTTGCCTTTGGCAATTTCTTCTCAAAAAATTATATTCTTTGTGCCTAATTCTTACAGACAGGCCTGAGGCGCCTGATTTTGTTTTCTGGTCATCTTGGGGGGTCAGTAGGTGCAGAGAGACATTGGGTTAACATGGATCTGGTTACCTGACCCACTCTTGTTGTCCTGTGACAGCTAAAACCCAGAATTAGGTGTGAAAACCTATGCTGGCTAGCAGGGCTCATCTGGCACTTGCTGGGATGCTGGGGAACATGGGGCAGTCAGACTGGCAACACCCTTGGCACGTGGCTTTGGTGAGCAGGACAGACACTCCATGCTCTTTTCTGGAGTCTGCCTTTCCTCTGCCAGCCTACAGGTTTTCTCAAGCCAGGACCTACACCTGGCATTCTCAGCCTGTGGACCACCAGAATCAGACTATGATGGGAGGAATTGAAGTGCCAGGAAGGGAAAGCGCCATGAAAAAATTTCAGCACAGTTTTGCCATCATGGGAAGAAATGCCTTCTCCTCTCTAGGCCTCCCTGACTCTGCTCCTCCATCCCTCTTTTTTTGGGCAGTATCTGTGTGACCTCACTGCTCTGTAAGTTTTGTGATATCTTCTTTGGGAGACTGCCATGCAGAGAATGCTCACCTGTACTAGTGGTGATGTCCCATTCTGCAGAATGTGTGAAAGTGGGAAGTTCCTGCCTCCACATCCAGCCTTGGTGCTTCCCCTGTGGCCTTGCACACTCACTGCTGGGGATGCTGCTCTATGCTGGGGCTGTCTGGCTGTGCCAGCATGAGGGAAAGGCGCTCTCCAAGCCTGGGATCATTCTGAATCTCCACTTGCTATCCTTCTAGTGATTTACAATATCTGAGGTTAGGCCTTTGAACCAGAACTTTCTCTAAAACTGTAATGAAAAGGGAAAGCTGGAAAATCATCCTAAGAGTGGTTTTTCCTTCCTTTTCACTCTTTCTCTTCTTTTTCTTTTTTCACTTTCTTTTCCTTTTTAGTTTTCTTTTTTCTTTTTCTTTCTTTTTATTTTTTCTTTTTCCTTTTTTTTCCCCCCTCCTTTTTTCTTTTCTTTTCCCCTTCTTTTTTTTCCCCCCAAAGCAGCCAGGTAGGATTTGAAGACAGCCCCGGATTGCAGCTGGCTGAGGGCACTGTGGCATCCTCCCTGCCGTGGGATGGGCTGGGGCAGCTCGGGCTGTGGGTACCAGCCTAGATAAGCCCGCAGGTAACTCGGGGAAGTCCAGACAATTTGATCTGAAATTCTCACGCCCCAGCTTGACCAAACCCACACCCTGACCTTACAGCTGCGGGCAAGATCAAAATGACTCAGCCAACTTAGTTGTTTATTCTCTTCCATTAGTCACTCCCGTACTTAGATAAGGGAAGGTGCGCTCCCCGGACCGCCGCGGCTGCTGCGGCTGCTGCCACCAGAGGACACTCTTGGATAGCCTATGGATCCTTCCCAGCTCGGCAGGGCGCCTTCCCTCCCAGGCTGGGCTCAACTTCATCATCCCGCGCTCCCAGCGCCAGCCTCCCTCCCTCCGCCCGCTGAGCGCCCTGTCCTTGGCACTCCTCGCTCTGGCTCCTCTGGAGCTGCTCCCTGCAACCCCGACCATCCATTTTCCTGGGCAGTTTTATCGCCCAAGGTCACCGTGTTGCCGTGCCTGGAGCTTTCTCTGTCGCTGTCCCCCGGGGCAGGTGGCCAAGGCACCAATTTGCCGGCAGTTGTGTCAAGGAGCTGCTGGGAGCTGCAGCACTTGGCACGCCCGGGACCCAGAGACATAACCCAGACACAACCTGCCCTGAAGTTTGGAAGCACGCTGAGTAGAGATTTGGGAATGGGCCTGTTTAGGAGATTAACTTCAGTCTGGGTTCAGATCACTCCAGTTCTCCACGCTAAAAAAATTCTATAATTCTATTCCCTGTAATAAATGTGAAGTGTAAGGTTCATTGCTTTTGAAGTTAGTGCCTTGATGGTTTGTGCAGTAAGACTGACATGTCCTTACTTGCTTAAAATAAATAATTAAGAAAAAAAGTGTCAGATTGCTTTTTCAGATGGAAAGAGGCATTCCTTAAGGATCCTGAGCAGGTGGCTGTGTGAGTGTCGTGGTTCTCTTCCTTCTGAGAAAAGCAAGTTGGGTAATTGCTGTGTTAAAGTGCCTCCTCCCAGGGAAGGTCCCTTAGGGAGGGCAGCATCCATTGCTCCTGGGAAGAGGTTTCTCACAGCATCCACCCCAGGGAGAGCAGTTTGTCTGTGCTGGCTCTCATACAGGCAGCCCTGGAGAGAGGGGAATGGAGGAGAGGCTGTGAGCCTTGTCTGGGACTGGTCATTCATGGATTTTGCTCCTTACAAAGGCAGAACTTCCTTAGATCCAAACTCAAATGGACAAAACCACCCTTGAGGCTCTACAGTTAAACCTGTGGTTGGCACTTTGCTTGGGACCTGCCTCAGTGCTGGCTGCTGCTGGCTGCAGCTACTCTTGGCCTTTGGAGTCACCCAGCGAAGTGATGGAGAGCTGTCCCTGCTCCAGGCAGCACAGAGACATTTTGCAGGGGCTCATTCTGAGTGTAAAACTGCTTGGTCTGTGAGAAGTTTTGGGATTATTATCACTTTGGAAAGGATGTTCCTTTTTTTCTGGGATCCCCCAAGGCGTGCAGTATCTTCTGATTTGCATCCTTGCCTGAAGATCAGGACAGTGTTGTTACCATCCACTGTTCTGTCTTCCACTGCTAACACACAGGTTTAGAAGAAACATGATTCTGTATCTTTGCTCATGTCATTTGGCCTTGGATTCAGACTCTAGTCCAGCTGAGAATCTGGTCCATCTTGTACACACAGGGCTTTGTTTTATGTGGTATTTCTCCAAACACCTTTGCCAGGTGCTAATATTGCCCCAGAGAGAAAGTACACACTTGTGCTTTGGTGAGAACCAAAGTGTGCTGAAAAACTCCATGCCTTGTGCTTAGACCAACAGGGCTTCAAACACCTCTGGGAAGTGTTTTTAGGTGGAAGTTTCCTTTCAGTTTTGGAAGATATTTTCTTCAGAAAGTGCCCACAAGTGTTACTGTAGGAGAATTTCAGCTCATGACTGCTTTTATACTAGAAGTGTTTAAATAAAAAAGGATGGTGGTTTTAGAAATGAAGAGTAAAAATGGTCTGGCAGTCAAGGTTAAGGATGAATGTGGTGTAGGCAGTGTTCCCTATTCCCAGTAATATTTCAGGAGGCAGGAGGCAGCAGTCTGTGTTAATTATGCTTATGGTGAGCAGCCAGTGCTTCAGCTGGGACTGACTGTGCTGATTATGATTGATTGGAATTCCAGAGAAGGCTCAAACTCAGTGTGTCTTCTCAAAGTATGCTGAGATGATGATAACAATTCATTAAGGTTTTATATTCTTTATGGTGCTCTGTCCCTTGCGACGTTAGAAGCATTTCTGCAATCCAGAGCACGTTGGATTATTCCTAGAACATTTCTTTCCTAAAGAGTGTTTTTACTCAGAAAACTGTTTCAAGTCACTGGAAGCAAAACCTTCCTGCAGAGCCCCAGATTTCATGTGCATGTGGCCACCTGGAAACTGATGGAAAGAAAAGGAAGGCGCTGAAGCTCCTAAGAGAAGCTCTCCTGCTTCCCTGCATCCCACACTGCTTCCTGAAGTGGCCAAGGTGTTTGGCAGGGCCTCCTGGCTCTCACAGAAACACTGAAGGGTCTCCATGTCACTGAGGTTTAGGCCATGTGTTAGAAAGGTAGTTTCCTCCTGTAGTTAAAGAAGAAATAGATATTCTGATGTGAGAGCATCTGGTCTGAGGATAAACTTCTCTGGAGAGTTTTCTTGGAGTTAGAAACCATGCTGTGGAAGACAGGCTGCTTTTTAAAGTAATGCTTTTTGTCTGAATTTACCTTTTGAAAATATATTTGTAAATATGTGTAGAGAAGGAGAGACCAGGGCCTCATGGCTGGGATCTGGGGCAGAGGAGCAGGAGGACACCAAGGATCTGCTTCCATGGAGCCCCTCACTCTGAGCCTCAGTTTCTCCCTTTGCAAAGAGGGAGATCTGGTAACAGATCCTGCCTTGCAGGATGATTCCCACAGTGTGGCATCAGCATCTCTGTAACAGGGCCCCAGCAGAGCAGCTCTTGCAGTAAGATGTGATTTAAATTATTTAGGGTGTTGTCATGTGATCACAACTGATTGAGTTCCTGTGGCTTCACAAGTTGCCATCTGTTATCATCCCCATTATGAATTATGCATTAGCTTAAATCAAGGCTTAAACCAGAGGAGTTCAAACAGAGTCCTCTCACAGTAATACCATAAAACTGTCTTTAGGGTGTTAGTACTGGATCCAAAACACTGCAGCTACACGAGAGATCATGCTGGTTTGGTATAAGCTCTCTCAGCTGGTTCAGACCATCCTGGAAGACTGCATTGTTAGTGGTAGGATTTATGCTGGGCCAGGTGTCACCTGCCCCCTTTGTGATGCAGGCTCATAAAACTGGTCAGAATTCCATTGCCTGTGTTCTGGCTAAGTGGACAGAAATGAGACCGCAGTCCCACACCAGAGCCCCAAAGATCTCAGGATTGTGTGGTCAGGGAGCTGCTGCTGAAGGCACAGTGACCACATGCCAAATTGTTGGCTGGCTGGATGTGAAGCTTTGGGAAGCTGTTGGCTTTGGAAATGCCACGAGCCCTCCTGTAAAACCTGTCAGTTTATGCATGTGCCGTGGTGTCAAAGTGGCCATTTGCAGTAAAACCCTTCAATTCCAACTCAGACATTCATCAGAGTCCTCTGGCCTGGAAGTGTCTTGGCCAGAAAGTGGGTTCCTCAAGAACACTCCTGTTTCTCAAGCTGGCCTGCACTGCACCACGTAGTCAGTGCCCTTTTCCTGTGAAGGAGAGGTGCCTCAAGCCACTCCAGCTCCTGTGGGTACTTCCCTCTTAGGCCAATGTGCTCTTGCTCCTCCAAAAATTTGGAAGCTGCTGCTGGCCAGGTTGTGAAATCTTTCCCTTTTGGCTGTGTAGCTTATATTGGGTCTGCATTTAGGGCCTGCTGTCCGTCCAAGGGTGCAATTCCCTGATGTCCCTTCTTCCTCAAGCCACATTTAGAGGCCAGGCTTTCTCTGCCACACCAGCACAAGGCAGCCAGCTTGGCAGCCCAGGGTGATGGGGCAGGCTTGGCTCTCACTGCAGGCCTGGGGCATGCTGAATTTACACACATTTGCTGGGCAGCAGATTGGGTCAGTGACCTTGTTCTGATGCAGAGGCAGGCAGTTTATTACCATCCATTTGAGATACTATAAAATAAACAGCTCTCTCTGTGGGAGCAGGCATCAGAGATTACTGTAGCTAAAAAAGGCTTACTTGGTGAGTGTGTGCAGTAGGGAACGCAGAAAATTCGTGGCACCCCCAGAAGCCCAGTGCTTTCACATAGACTGTGTGGCTGTCCTAGGGAGGACCACTGGGATCTGTGAGCCAAGCAGGATGGAGAGGCAGGGAATGAATGGCTCCTGGCATTAACAGTGGTTGCAATGATAATTTCTGTTTGAATTTTTCGATCATAAATCTGTTTGTGTCTGCAAGGGCACTTCCAGTGGCTCCAGCTTTATCCTAGTGTTGGGAGTATTTTTCTACAGCTGGAGGGTGCTTGTTCCATCAGCTGGCACCACGGTTGACTCTGGCTCCTGGTTTCTGCCCTTGGATATCTGAGGGCAAAAATCCTTTGACTTCAGAGGGAGCTGCTCACACAGTGTCCCTGCTAGAAATAGAATTGTGCCCCTGGTCTTTAAAGCAGGGCCAGATTTTCTGTCTGCATCTTGATGTGCAAAGCCTTCCCCTGGGATAGAGCCAGCCTCCTTTTTTCTCCCAAATTCACAAGTGTCCGTACCTCTTGCAGTTTTACAGAGGGCTGAACAGTCTCTGAGATAGGAATTCGGAGTATTTCTTAACCTCTTTTGGAAAGAGGGTGGTGGATAGGAAAGCAATAATGCCAGTGTCAAAGGTTTTTGTAAACTGAGTTCGTCACACCAGAGATCTCCCCTCCCATTTTGTCTCTGTGACTTTGCAGTTTGGAGGTGGAGGGAAGGAATGGTGAAGCTCTGGATGCTGGGACCACAACGGGTCAGGAAAAAAGGAGTAAGAAAGCAAAGGAGAAGGAGCTGGGATTTAATGTGGACCACCAAGATGGGAGAAAAGTGAGACAAATTTTTGAACTAAGTCTTAAATTGCTCAAAACCACAGGGTGCTGTGCCTGGGGGAGACAGGGAGGGAATGGTTATGCAATTTCACCCTCAATCATGCAAAGTACTGGACAAAGGGATTGCCTTAGATATATTGCAGTTGGAGCCTAGTAGAGCATTTGATACAGGGTCTTGCCCTCCCTCCGTGGTTGTTTGGCTTGTTTTGAATAGGAACTCAGTTGTGTGGATTAGTAGAAATGACAAATGATACATGGCTCTGGTAATGCAAATTTTCAACCAATGTGACTGATGAAAGTTTCTGATTCATCCATTTCACTGAGGGCTCCTCCTGTGCATTAGCAAAGCAGTAAAGAGCATTTTAATGACAGTTTTAGGTGCAATGTTTTTCAAACATTACTGAGCACCTTGTACGTGAGGCATGGCAGAAACCAGGAGGTTTGGTCATTTTGGTGGGAGAGTGATGGAATGTTAGAGGAGGAAAAGTAGTTTTTCTGTATGAGAGAAACATCTGAAAGCAAAATTCTTTAGGAAGGAGGAACCCTTAAAGCTTTAGTGTGAGAGACAGCAAAGTGAGCCCTTGGGTGTTTGTGACAGACTGACAGCAAGATAACTGGAGTCAGGCTATTGGACTGGACTGGGCCTAGGGAAAGTGGCATAGCTCCATGGAAATGACAGAGATTTGGCAGTTTGTCCCTGCTGAAGATACAGCTGGGGTAGAATTCACTGTCAAGAAATTACCAATCAACTGGTTTGAAATCAGAGCTGAAAGTATGAGGGACGAGTAAAATAAATCTACTTGCCCCCACATATTAAAGACTGGAGTCTGCTTATTCCAGGCCAGAGGAGAAGGAGAGAGGCTGTGCAGGAGCCTGCCAAAATCTCTGAGGTGTGGGAGTATTACTGAGCAGTGTGGGAAGACTTGGCACACTTGAAAGGAAGTGGAGTATGGCACTAAAGCCCATTCTTTGGCAGTAAGAGGGCTGGCTGGGAGGCAGCCTTGCTGACCAAATCTGTCTTCCTACCTCATTCTAGCATCACAGCCAGTCCATTCCAGGAGATAATTGGGTGGTCAAAAAGTTACTTTTGAAAATACTTAGTTCTGTATCTTTATTTTGTTCCTGTCTTTGTGATTTCTTTCTCTAAAAACAACGATCAGGTTGTTAAAGGCTGCATCTGTTTAGCAAGGACTAAACAGCTGGGTTTCAAACACTCACTGAGCTGGTCCTTCAGGCAACTCTTTGAGAATTTTGCACCAGCAGAAAGGGAGAGAAGAAAGGAGAAAGTGGAAGGGAGTGTTTATATTGAAATCTTTATTTAGTTCCAAAAGCCTAGAGCAAAGCAGCAAAACACAGAGTGCCTCATACAAGCCAAGACAGGGAATAGAATTTCCATTTTATTCCAGATGAGAAGCAGGTCTTGTTATAAAGGGGGCTGGGTGACAAAGCTAAATGCAATTTAAATTTCTACTCCAATCTATTTTTAATTATTCATGTGTAGATTCTTTTGTAGGGTTAACAAGGAATTTGCCAGGAGCCAGGCCACAAAGGCTTGAGTGGTAGCTTTCCAGCAGACATCCTGAAAATACACTGTCACAGGCAATCAGTGTCCTTGGGGAGGTGGCCTGTTAGCAGGGTGTTTACTAATTGGGATCATTCCACAGTGGATAATTGTTTGTGACACCCACGTTGATTGGACCCACAATATCTTCCCATCCTGCAAATGGTCCGTGACAGTTTTGATGAATTTGAAGTTTGGAGTCTGAATAAGTCCAAGGAAGGAAAGAAGAAATGCTTCCACTGGAAAATACATGTAGAAGAGCAGAGCTGTGCCCTGGGTCAGCCCCCAAGGATGGAGACACATGAGCACACAGAGAAAGGCCACTGGTGGGTCTTGTCACACTTTCTATTTTTTCCTCTTGTATTAATTAAGAGACTGGAGGAGGACCAGCCATGCCAAAATAAAACGGGGAGAACTGGCTTGTTCTGCACAGGGCAGGGGTGTCCTAACCAAGAACTTTTGGACTTCTGGGGAAACTGCAAGTTTATTGAAATATCTGAATGAGTTCAGACGTGGGTCAGGCCTTGCTGCCAGACAATAGCAAAAGTGAGGCAGATATGCCCAGCAAACCAGCAGCTCTGAGCTGGGAGCAGTATGTGAGGCTTCTAAATACCATTTTGCAGAGGAGATATAGAGATTTTTAAAATTTTGTTTCTGGTGGCTGGCCGGCCCAAATGGTATTTGATATTTTTGCTATTTTTGACTGATACATTGGTATGTGTTTTATGGCCAGTTTGAGAATCACAGAACTGCAAAAGCATTCCTGTTCATCCCCCTGTTCAAAACTTATTTGCTCTTGTGTCCCAAGCATTAATTGAATTTTCAGGCATTTGACAGAAATGTGGTTGTTGTGTTTTGTCTGGTTTGTATCTGTACTGCACCAAGATGAGCAGGAGAAGCAGCAGGTTTAGTCTTTGCAGTTCAGAGCTCAGAGCTGCAGTTGGATTCTGTAAACTCCTTGCCAGTGAAAGTGCACAGCATTTGCCAGATTACATACTAAGGATGAAGTTGCAGGGCTGGTCTCTGGCCATGGATAATGGTAAATATTCTGGGCTTCCCTGCTCCCAAAATGTCCTCAGTGGTCAATAATTTTTCTATATGTATTTCAGGAAGACTCTAGGAAACTTAGGACTGGACATATATAAGGTCTAAGAATCACTGCTACAATTCCCATATCCACTGTTTGGACCTTTTGAATGGGAAGTAAGGAATTAAAGAAGATTACTTTGTAACAAGCTTGGCAAGACATGGAACTATTAGTGCTGTTAGGAGAAACTATATCCATGTCCTGGCTAGTAATGGGCTAAAGTAATGGCTAAAGCACAGGAGACAAGGCTTCAAAGGTGTCCAATGGCAACAGAGTTCACATTCCTGTCCAAAACAAAGGTCAGTCAACCTTGTGAGCCAGAAATTGTTCCTGGAGCTCTCCTGCTGCAGGAGTTATGCTCCATTCCACAGGCAAATGAAGTTCCAGATGCAAATTGGCATGGAAAATTATGAGAAGCCATCTAGAGCCGAGCTTTGAAAATGGGAACTTTTTATATAATCTCTCATTTCTCCCAGATCCTCCCTGCCAAGCCCGGTGTGATTGGTGTCCCATGGAAGGGCAGGATCACTGGATTTTTTAATGGTAGTCCTTGTAGAGGTAATCATAGTGAGTTGAGTGTGTGATAGAATAGAAAATCCCTCTTTTCCATGGTCTTCTCCAAGTGAAAACACTCCTCTGAAGATCAATCTGGATGCTGCAGAATATTCTCCACAAACTCATCATGCTGGGGCCTGTGGTTGCACTGGATGAGTTCAATATCTTTTGGCCAAGTCAGATACTGGGAGAGAAACCAGTGCTTTGTCTTTGAGGCAAAGCTGAAGGTGCTTCTCAGGATATCAAAATGGTAACGTTGAGTAACAGTGCCAGGCCAAGGAATTGTGTAGGTTCATTATTGTGCAGGTGTGTCGTTCAGTTCCATATGGAATCACCAGTGCAATCACCAGTGGAAATGCACAGGATCTGCAGGAGGAGATCCATTGCCACAGAAAGGCAGGTAGTGCCTGTCAGATAGTGATCATTGGACACTCTATCTAACATGTCCCCAGGGAAACCCTCCAATCAAAGAAGAACTGTATTCCCTGAAATAAAACTTTCAAGGTTTTCTCAGGACCTTTGTCAGCCTCGTGTTATGTTGTGGTGCAGTGAGGAAACTTGCCCAAGAGCCATACAGAGAATGAAAAGCTCCAAACTGCAAGTGTCCAGGTGTGCTTTACAGTTGCCCCTTGTATGCAACAAATGGGGTTAATTAAGTGTTTCCAGAAGCATGCTGAAGGTTTCCCCAGCAGTGAGAGGCAGGATACTGCTCCGGTCATGCAGCAAAGCCAGCAGGATCATACAGGAGTGGTGTGGTCCAGCTTTCTGCCTCCTATCAGCAGATTATAGCTTAAATGGGATCAAGGACTCAGACTTTGGAGTGGGAGCACTGGTTACATGAGATGATCATTTTTATGGGTCTTAAGAGAGGCAACCCATCTCCTAAAGCCCGGCATCCCGCACATTCACTTAACTCTGATAATCTTCTGGAGCTTTAGCAGATTCACAGGAAAGGGTGGACCTGGAAGGATTCCTGGAGGCTGTCAAATAAGTATCCAGTGTTTCAATTGCAATGAGCTCCAGTGCATCTTCTGTAAATCTGTTTCAAGTTGTTTTTTCGGGGTCAGTGGAACACTGTATAAATCCCAGCTAGCTCAAGTCCTTCAGGCAGAGAATTTGTGGAATACATATGGAAATACTTTTGCCTAGTGTTCTCTGCTCTGCACCTCTCCCAAACAGAACTTACAATTGTGTTGCAGTATAAAAGGGAAAAACCTCTGAGCCTGGAGTAATGTATACAATTCAATAATACATGAAATTCAAAGCCACACATTAATCACATTCATGTTTAACTTTCAGATTTAAACCCCTGCAGGTTGGCTGCCCTTTGTTCTGCTAAATGGAAGGGGGCATTCCAGCCTCTCGGTGCAGAGTTCAAAAACTGCCTCGGGTAACAAGTGCAATTGGCTTTTTAGGCCTCATTGTGTTCTCCCTTCGGGGCATAGTGAGAAGCTACTGCGCAGGTTGGCCCCTTATCAAGCTGTTCAAAGGGAGAAAAGTTTGGATAGCAAAGGTTTGGCAGGTCACTGCGAGGGGCTGCTCGAAGGTTCAGGAGGCCAAGACAGGAAAAGTGATGATGCTGCAAGTCAGAATCCAGCTGCACTGGCAGGTCTGGGCAGGAAGGGCATGTTATACAACAGCCTCTCTCCTTTCCTCCTGCCACCATCCAGTTTCCATCCAGTTTCCAAGCCCCTTGTTTTCATTAGTGTCAGCTCATTTGCAGATTTTTGTGAGCAGGATTTGGGAGGGGATTGCTTGCCTCTGACATGCCCTTGTGTGTGTTGGATTATTATTAACTGTTCCTGGTGGTTACCTTTGTCCAGGATTCACTCATCCGAGTGCTGCAGCTTCCTTGCCTCTGGCTTCTCAGACCCCCGTTCTCCCTCCCTCCTTTCAATCCATTCAAAATGCTCTGGCAGTATGGCTTCATCCCTACCCTTTTCCAAGCAGCCTGTCTTTCCAGGGCTCCACACATGCAAATTAAGCCACAGGGAGCAGAGACTGTTCTGCTGCCCTTCAGAAGAGAGCTGCCTCAGGATCCTGCCTGCTTGCTAATGCCTACACTGGCCTTGGTTATAAACACCAGTGGGGTGTTGTGGCTGAGTGAAGAATGAAATTATTTGCAGTAGCTGATTTGCATCAGGGTTATAGTCTGGGTTGATCCAATCACAGCAAGATGTGGCAGTGGTCATAGTTGTGCTGTGGCTGCAGATAGATTGGGAGTAGCTTCAGGTGGACAAATCTGGGGGCTGATAGAAGTCTGGCTGTGGTATTGTGGGGATTAAGCATGTAGTAAAATCCTCACCAAAAAACAGGTCAATGGTAATTGATCTACAATATTTTGGCCATCAGGGAGTTTAAAGTACATCCACAGAGCTGTAATGACGTGTTGTCCAGCTTCCAAATCATAGAATTGTGGTTGGGTTGACAGGAGCCTTCCTGATGAGCTCATTCCAACCTGCTGCCATGGGCAGGGACACCTTCCACTATCCCAGCTTGCTCAGGGGTCCATCCTGGCCTTGAACACTTCAGAGATGTTGCATCCACATCTTCTCTGGGCAGTGCCAGTGTCTCACCACCCTCACAGCCAAGAATTTCTTCCTAATATCCAATCTAAATCTGTTCTCTGTCAGTTCAAAGCCATTCCCTCTTGCCTTGTCATTTCAGGCCCTTGTCTGGAGTCCCTCTCCACTTCTCTTGGATCCCCTCTAGGCACTGGAGAGCACTCTAAGGTCTCCTGGAGCCTTCTCTTCTCCTGGCTGAACGACTCAGTCTGTCTTCATAGGAGAGGTGCTCCAGCCCTTGGGTCCCAGTGTGTCAACCCAGGGAAGGCCTGAACTTAAAATGTTCTGTCTGAATGGGGGACACACAATCAGCATCCCAGGAGTGCTTATAAACATCCCAGAAAACAGGATATGGAGCAGACAGTTTAGGAGTAAACACGGGTGACTCGGTGAGACTGCCCATCAGCAACCAAACCAGCCTGAACTTTGAAGTTAAATGGTCTGAATTCCAGAGACTCCAAACATTTTGCACACTGAAGGGAAATGCCAAGTTCAAGGGTATAGGAGGTGTAGTGTTGGATTGAGTGCTCTCCATGCAGTGATGACCTCTTGCTGCTGGGTCATCCAAGGACATTTTCCATGCTAAATCTAGCTCCTGACATTGCACACCATTAACAGTCATCAAAGTGGTGGAAGAGTTTGATCCCTCAAGGACCTCTCTAAAACTTAAAGGAGGAGAATAAAGAGCTCTTTTAACAGGGGGTGCAATTCATGTGTTTGTTAATATTGAGTGGTAAACTCATCAGTCTCACCTGCAAAATTATGGGCTGACAAATTGGGCTGAGCCCAGTTGTGGATTGAGCCCACCAGCCGACAAAGACAGTGTGGCCTGAAAGGCTTTCATGTAAAATACAAATATTGAGGTGCAACAGGGCAAAATTTTCTGGTGTTGCCAGCTGAAGAGAGGATATTTTGTACAACAACACTGAATTCAAATTGCAGTTATAAAGTATATACTGTTCTTTTAGGGCCACACTGGGGTTTCAATAAAGCAAATGGTAAAGCTCCCACTGATAGGGTTTGGCCCACAGCAACTTCAGCTCTGGAAATTGTTCTGTATTATATGTAGAAAGAAGAAAGCTTCCAACCTATCAAGCTTTGATGCAAAAAACTTTTCCTATTTACGTCAAAAGAATGATTAGTGTCCTGTAAGTAGCATGCAAAAACTCCCAAAAGGCTGGATTATTGAATAGCACCTTGGAGTTTTAGTGAGAGATCACACAAGTGACTTTCCAAACTTACTGCCTGTGCTTCTGCACTGTCCAAATATATGGAAAAACGTGGAGCAGACTTTCCAAAGGCATTAAACTCCTCACCCCCATTTTGAGAGCTGTGTTAACTTGAAATCAATATAGAGCCAGGTGTCTAATTCAGGCAGTCCCTGGTGTTTCCTAGTTGCCATCAGGAGCAGTGTTAGTTAGGACATAGTGAAAGATCTCAGGGAAGTTCTGTTGACTTAAAAAGGAGCAGGACTCAGCTCAGCTTCTGATCTAAAGGGTTTGACACAGGAGTAAGCATCTGTCATCTGCCCAGTAATAACTTGCTGTTGGTGTATTCTGACCCTGTGACAGTCTACAATTAATGGGAAACAATTAAATTCAGTGTTTTAGTCTGTAACTTGTGAGAAAGCTGCCCCATATTTGAAAAAAAGGCTCCCCAGGGACATGAGTGTGCATGTGGACTGAGGGAAGCTGCTGTGGGGTAGCTTGTTGCAATCACTTATGATTTCTGAGTCAGAGTTCTGAGGTACAACAATTTCCATCTCCTCTAACCTCTCTTGAGTCTTCCGTTCCTTTCTTTCAATTAATTACAGAAAGGAGGGGAGATTTCTGTCATAGGCCAGTACTGAAATTGTAAGTTTGATGCCCATGTACCATTTCTTCTTCCTGATGAAGACAAGCCCGTTTTGTATCCCATTTTCCTAAGGGAACCAGACCCTTGATGGTGGTTTTCTGCAGGTTCTCTCAGCTTGGAATAACACAATCTGCAATCTGCAGCTTTTGTTCATGTCCATAAGGGTTGGATGGATATTCACTCAACCACTGGATGCTCCTGTCCTCCAGGAAGGGTCAGAGCTGGAAGATGTTTTTATGGTCAGCCAAACTAATCCAGGTTCTGAAACTGTCACATTTGGTTTAAAGTTTATAATTAGTGGACTGTAAAGAGAGTCTCAGTTCCTACTACACTAGGCAGAACAATCAGAACAATTTTTAAGGTTCAAGGTGTGGGAAAGGAATCTCCCACAACATTCTAGAGAGGAGAAACCTGTGGCTCACTACTTTACAGCAAGATAGAGGTGACAACTTTTGGAAAGCTGTGTTGGCCTTGCTTGGGACAGGCAGAGAAAATTGGTTCTAACATCCCAAATGTTTAAAAATATAGATAAGGAAACACTTTGAAGGGGCATGAAGTAAATCTGAGGCAACAGGTTATATCTAAAAGGACTTTTTTCTTAAAAGGCAGCGTCTGATGAAAGACTTGCAGTCTCTCTTCTGTTCATATGCTGGGAAAAAAAAAATATTTTGGCCACGCTGCAGGCAGCCAGATAGTTCACAAAAAGATTCAGTAACTTAACATGATCTTACTTGTATAGAACTTGCTGTTCTTTGACCTAACTCAATCCAGGAGGGTTTTAAAAGGAGAGAAATAAGGTGTTTCTAATTAAAAAATTGAAAAAAACAATAAGTTTTCCAGAAGAAAAAAAGCAAACAACAGAAGAACATCGATTGAAGAATTATTTAATTTAAAAAGTTGCCTAATTCTCCCCATGTTTCGACATGAAAGGTGGATCTGTGGCCAGCTTGTAAAGTGCAATCACTTGGCTACTGGCCCACACACATGGGTAGCAAGTCAACTTCTGCCCTACCTCCTCAGCACTCCCTGATGTGCTGCAGCGTGGCAGGAGGAGGCAGAAGGACGTGAGCAGGAGCACTGCAGAACTGGCAGAGTCAGCAGTTGATTGGATGCCATTTTTACAGCTGTTGGATGTTTGTGTTTGGGAAAGGAGAGCTGATTCGTGAGTTTAGGACAAGGATAATTCCAATCCTTACAGAGCCTCAAGAGGGGAGTGACTGGGTGGGAGTCACAAAGTCTTTGAGATTTTGCAACTTTTGTGCACAGTTCTTAAGGTGACAGATTGGGAGAAAGGTTCTTTTTCCTGTTAAATCTTTGGAGGGGAAAGCGTGTAGGATGTTTTAAAAATAGGTTTAGCTTAGGGAAAAACTTATTTGATCTCAAGTTTCCCTGCAATTTTGATCATTCTCTCTGGCATCTGGTGCCCATTTATAAGGTACAAAGTAAGGAATCAGTTAAAAGCATGAGCAAGCAAATGTGAAATTTGTGCTAGAACAATGCACTTGGGGATTTTAATACAATAATTGACCCCTTCCTTGTTTGTCTGTCTAATGCTCACTTTGTTCTCTCTAGATCTCACAAGATATTGAATTTACTGGCTAGAGAAGGGCTGCAGACTAGAGAAAACAGAAAAAAGTGCTGAGAAAGCAAAATAAGAGGTTAGTTTTCTCTGGGCAAATAGTGCTTATTCTCTTTGTGATCAACACCAGATACTCTCCAGCAATGGTTTCTTGTTTTACACTCCACCCTGAAAGAGTTCTTATAACCAGAATTATTGTTTCAGTGGCTTTGCAGATTTGACAAATAAAAAACAAAACCAGAAAGCCCTACAATCCATGTCAGATAACAGTCAATCAGTCCTAAAAACCTGCCACCTCACAACTTCCCAGCTACCAAAGAGATTTACAGGCAGTGGTGACAGACATGAGCTCTCTTCCTCTTACTCTGAATGTTTGTCATGCTACAGGCTTCTCATATTTTGCAGGTAGATCTTAAATTTGTAATGGAAATGGAAGCTGGTGAATATTTTCTGCCTGGCAGTCTGGGAGGGAGAAACGACTGCTGGCTGAATTATTATGCTCAGTACAAATGAAATGATCTGTGCTGCAAAAGCCCCTGTGCTTCTCTGTGATGTGGGCACTGTGAAACCTTTATGCTGCCAATGCATTTAGAAGTGGTTGTTCTTTGGCTCAGAAAATGCAAATTTTTGTGGTACCTGAGAATTCAGAGTGCTGGACCCACGTCTCAGAGCTAGGGTAGAGCTGGAAGGACTTCACTGAGCTGCTCTGAAAGCAGAAAAAGGGACAAAAGCCAAAGTTTCAGCAGAGTTATTTCAGTGGTGTCTTGTCTCCATCCTTTGCTTGTGTCCCATTGCACCAGACTCTCCCCTTCCAGCCAGATCCCCCTTTTCTAGGCAAGAAATGCAATGATTTTGGTATTTCATACTCTAACTCTTGGACTAATGTTTAGGTGTCTGGCCTCTGATTTAGTTCCTTGCCTCTCAGGTGCCAAGCAGCTATTTGGATCTTGTGGCCAGGCTTTCCTTAGGCCGGCAGAACAAGTCGCCATCATGAGCTCATTCCTATCTATAGCCATGCAACCTCTTTGTGTCTCAGCCCGCTGGTTTTACCTGTCCCCAGGAGCAAGTGTTGGGCAGAGGAAGGACTGCACAGCCAGGCCCTGATGCATTTGTCTGGCTGGGGAATCCCAAGTCTATCTGAGGTCTGATAATTAAGTGTTTCATTAAGCCTGACACTGCGGTGGAGCCTGGAAAAGTATGTGAGATGTGTTAGAGCACTTTCACATGCTGGAGCACAGAGCTCTGCTCGAAAATAACACTGTGGGGGAGAGCTGAGTCTGCTGTGTCGGATTAAACCCTGTTCTGAAAGGTCTAAACCTTGTTCTGAAAGGGTCCAGTGGGTCCTGAGTGAGGACAAGGGACACACTGATGGCAGCTTGTCCCAGCATAGGCTGCTCCTCCTGCAGCCTCTTCTCCAGGAACTTCCTGTGCATAAGTGGAATGAGCTGAAAAAAGAACAGAACTGTCCTTGGGGGAGCAGAAGAAGACAAAAGAGGATGCTGAGGAGGGCCAGAAAGTCCCAGGGAGCTGGAAGACTGTCAGAAGGGAAAGACATGACTGGAAGGGTCCCAAAGACTTAAATGTGGGAGGAGATTTTCTCTGCAGCTTTAGATGAACTGAAAGACATTTGAGCATGGCTGGTTCCCTGTCAGCTCCTTATCACTGTATCCAGGCATCTCTCCAGAGCCTATCAGCAAAAAGAGGTTTCTCCATGAATCATTTACACTGAGTAATTCTGCTGCAGACACCATCTCTGCAAGACACTCTTTGGTCCTCTGCAGCTACACTGCTCTACATCACATCTCCCTTGAAAATCTCTTTTGTCCTGAGTGAGACCCTGCTCATCATGCTTGAAAGAGTCTCATTCCAGGAAGAACAAAATGAGAATCAAATGGCAAACAGTTCCAGTAAAAGGAAGTAAATCTTAGAAATGGAGTCAGGTTGTGCTGGAGTCAGTCACATCAGAATTGAATTTTCCCCAGTGCCAGCTGGGTTTATGGGTTGTAGCCATAGGAGAAAGAAAAGCCTCATGTGATGCTGGGGACTCTGTGTCCAGGTGTCTGTGTGTGGACAGGTGATCTGGATAATCACAGCTAGATAAAGGCTAAAGGGTGTTCTGTGGTTGGAAGAAAACACTGTGCAGCTTTTCTTTTACACCAGTGGGATTAACTTCTGGTCTCTGCTTTGCTATTCAGCCTGATGTTTATTGCCCACAAACAATGGAAATAGCTCACTTTTAAAGCGCTTGCTCATCTTAAAACCAAGACCCAATCAAAAAAGATCTCTTTGAAAGGAGTTTTCAGCAATAATTTACTTCACTATAATATGAACAAGCTTGAACTGAAACTTTTATGACCTATGACTTGTCAGATTTTTCTTCACAGACCTTACCCTTTAGCACATTTTTCATGATAATACAAACCAATCTGTTTATTATTTTCAATTTTAAAAAGTTAAAAAGTATCGCATCCTCATGAAAATTGCTTCATTGTTGGGCTGTTTGAGTGGTCAGTGTAATATATCATTGTTTGATCTGGCAGAACCATCTATTTATAAGCTAGTATGTGTCAAACTATTTTTTTGGCAAAACTGGGAAGACACCTGGTTTAGTTTAGATTCCTCGCTATGTAATTCCAAACATCGCTCAGTCCTCTTGGATGGAAAACACGGGCTGGGATCCAGACTTAAGAGTGCTGCTGTCATTCACAAGATGCTCAAGGGCCTCTGCTCTCAAGGTTCATGAGATCATAAATTCTTTTTTAATTTTTCTTTTTTTGATAGCTCAAGTCTAGGCATGAACCCAGTGCAGGGCACACATGAAATGTGAGTGAGGCGCAGTCAGCCCAGTTTGCTGTTTCAGAGTTGCCTGGACTGACCAACAGAGGCAGCAGCAAGGCAGACACTGAAAGTTTGCTGGTGAGATCAGGAAGAGTGGGTCGCTTTTGCAGAGCTGTCACAAAGCTTGGGAAGGCAGCACAATCTAGGACAATATTGGGAATAGAAATTAGAAACGCAGTGATTCAGCAGCAAAATACATTTAAGGGAGCTGGTGGTTGATTTGCTGTTGAAAGGCACTGTTCAATAGCAGTGCAATAATGTCTTTACAGAGGTGTCTTTGTAGTTTGTTTGTTCCCTCTTGTTATATATGACATGTTATATATGACATTTTATATATGACATGTTATATATGACATACCGTAGCAGTACTGTATTTTAATACAGTGTCCCTATTGAGTAGATTGTGTTATTAGAAAAGATGTAGACTGTGCCTGTCACTGTTCCATGGTTGTAAAGCTTAAGAGCTTATATTGATGGATTCATATTGATTTCAGCTGTAATTGGTTACAGATCTCATAAAGGGTGCTGGGATCATCACTGTCAAGTGATTGGTGTGATGAGAGTTGTAGTGTGCAAGACTCCTTGTGTGTTCAGCCCTTACATAAATGCAGTAGTAAAGTTGAGGGACAAGGCAAGGAGAGCCAGGGAAAGAGAGGAGGAGAGAGGAAAAAGGGAGACACAGATCTTGACCACAGGCTGTGCTCCTGGTCAAACCCATGAACCTGGTCCTTTGTGTCCAGTACCATCAGAGCGTTGGATCAGCACCGTGAGCAGCTTTTAGCAGGCTTTGTTTTTCCTCTGTGGTGGATTTTCTATCTTCTACCCCAGAAGGAGCCTTTGCAAGGAGCTGACCAGGTGTCTAAATAGGCTTCAGCCCCTCTTGATTATTTTCTCTTCATCCTCCTGGTGAGGGAGATAGGTGGTCTGGAAAACAGAGGCCAAGTGAAACGGTTCATGCCCAGAGCAGCTAAGCAAAACTATGCTTTGAGGCCAACTTATTTTTCATAATTTATCTTGTAATGTAAGCCAAGGCAGTAGTTTGAGGCAAATTTATTTTAAGCCTTAAAGGGCAAAGGACTTGTATATTTAACCACAGGCTAAGTCTGACTTAAGTACACTGAAATCAGCAACAACTGTTACTTCAGTGGCCTCCTAGGTCCTGTTAGGCAAAGTCCGTCTGTTCCTGCAGCCCATCTTTAGACACCCCTCAGTAATGCAACCTTGTCAGTGCCCTGGAAAGAAGAAATGGAGCATGGTTGTGAGTGGATGAGTGGTTATTTGTGACAGCTGAACACTTCTCAGTGTAGTGAGTACCCCTGTGCTGCTGTTTCTAACTTGTGCTGGGCACTGAGCGAAGAGTTGGTCACTCAACCCCAGCACTGACCTCAGCCAGCTTGCTGAGGGCTCTGCAAGGCTGCCAGGAGAAATGGCAAAAAGGAAAGGGTGTTCTCAAGTATTTCCCTTGTTACTTCAGGTTACTCAAGGTTCCTGCAGGCTGGATTTGAGCAGCTTGCTGAGGTTGTGCTCCACAGCCCAAAGTGTCCTGCAGGGCCGTGATGCTGCTCTGCTCCTTTGGCCAGGCCTGCTCCTACAGGCAGCCAGGGGGTCACAGCAGGGACAGCCTCCTCTGCAGCAGACCACAAGGATAAAGCCTGATGAAGTGGGAGAGGTACACTTTAAACCTTCTTTTGCCCAGTGTTAAATCTTCTTTAATCCTCCTTTAGCCCTTCTGATCCACCTCTTCCAATTTCATACTGGAAGACAACTTAGGATGAGGGAAGGGGATTCTTCAACTCTCCTGTTGAAGCTGCCAGGACCAGAAGGAGCATTGCTCATGTCACAGAAGGCATTCCCTGTTTTCCAATGGTCTTAAAACTCTATGCATATTTTACTTGGTGTGTCTTTAATGCAAAATTCAGAAACTGTCAGGTTACATAGAGTTTGTGTCTTGTCTTCTTGGATTCTGATATCTGTAACACATTCAGCTTGAGCTGTAGGTAGCTAAGTGGTTTGCTGGATCTGGCCCTAAATATTTCTTCTGCTCAAATTATGAAGTGTCACCTTGCTATTAATGGAGCATCTTCTCTGATAGGGCCATTACTTTTCTTAGTTGCCTTCTACCAATTCCAGGCTATTTAAATGAAGTCACAGAGATATGCATGGCAAATACATCCATTTAAAACCACTCAGTTACTGTGCCAGCACAGCCTCTGATGGTTTATGAACCTGAAAAGGTAGCTAAGCTAAGAACCTACAGAAGGTAAAAGAAAATATTATTATCAAGAGGCAGTAAAGGGGCTACATTTTCTACTTTTGTGTCAGAGATTCTTTCCTGTAGCTCTTGCAGAAGCAGTGGGACAGACTATCCCCACTAAATCATCCCTTGGAGCATGTATTGGGTTTGAGCTGTTATCCTGTAAGACAGAGCAGGATGTTGTGGATTCAAACCATTTCATACTGACTCTGTGTGCAGTGAGAATTCAGTCCTAAAAAACAGGGGGACACTTTGATTTTTCTTTTTCCTCTGCTACTAGATCACTGTAGAAGGAGCACTTAGCAGCTACTTAAAACAAACCAACCAACCAACCAACCAACCTAGAAAAATTGTGAACATCCTCTTTGGCTTATAAACACAATATTTAATTTTTAAAAAGTTCTGTGTCCAGAGCCTGGGACTATTGCAGACTTCAAAGAATCATCATTCCTTAACAAAAATGTCTTGAGCTGTTTCTTAGACTGTTTCCATTCTGTCCTTGCTGGACATGGATGCCCTTCCACTTCCAGTAAGGAGTGGCATCTTATTTCTTGTCTTGCCAGTTTTCAGGATCCCAAGATCTTTGATTATCTGAACCTTGGCATTTTGAAATACTGTGTCACCTTGACCACTGTAGGCTAAAGGTTGAAAACTTTGAATTTCTCAGAAAAACTGTGCTGGCAGCTACCCAGCAGTTAGAGAGAAGAGATCCACAGTAATAGTGATATCAATTGAAGAGTTTACAACAGTTTTAAGAATGACTTTTTACCCTGCAGAAAATTACACATCATTGTTCCACTCCGTTAATACTTCTGACTTCTCCACTTCCTGTTGTACCTATCTATCACAATTAATGAGCTCTTTTATATTTATCCTTAATTTCGTAAGGGTAAAGAGGATGCAGGCTGTGGGAACAACTGAAGCATTTTGTCTTCCATTTACAAAATAGAATCCCAATACAGGATCCTTCCTGCTCCTGAATGTCTGCTTGCTGAGCCCTGACAATGAACTCTATTTCCAGCTCTGAACATATCCTAGCAAGAAGTATGGCCTGTTCCAGTGGTGAAGGAATAAATTTGTTTTATGAGTGTGTTATACAAAACACCACAAGCTAGTAGATTCTGATTTTTATTTGGTGGTAATCTTGATCAATAGCAGCTAAACCATTTACAGAAGAAAAATAAATGGAAAGAAAATTTCACATTTATATTCCAGCTGTGCAAAGGGATCTTGGGTTTTCCCCCCATTCTCTGCTCCCAGAGCTTGTCAGCAGTAGGAATTCATAGTAATAAAAGCCAGACTTATTTCCAATGCAGGTGTTTCTGGAGTGATTGTAATCTTTTTGATTAACTGCATCTGCAAGAGATCTCATCATTACAAGCAGAGCAGAAGTTATGAAGGAAGGTGCCCCTAAAGTAGCAGCTGGCAATTAAAATGATATGATATGCTCTGGCACATGGGATTGGATGGGAATTTTGGAAATACATAAAGGTAGGTCTGAAGATGTCATTATGCCACCAAAACCTTTGAAGCCTGCAGCAACATAATGGATTGGCAAAGGCAAAGGAGCCCAATGTGATTAGGTAGTGCTGAAATCCAGCTTTTGGAGATCAGGCTGCATTGCTAAGATCAGGGGCCCTTATCAAACTCAGTCCCTAAGCCATCAGGGAAATGGCTGCAGAAACATGCTGATTTTGTCAAAACAGCATTTCCCTGTTTGTGAAAGTTCCTAGGATGACAGCCTTGGAGGCTGGGGTCTGGTTTCCTCATGCCAAGCAGCAACATAAAGTTTGGGAGCATTACCAACTGAGTGGTCTCACTCTGTATTTGGAGCAACAAGATTTAATTGAAAGGGAAATTGATTAACAGTTGCTAATCAAGGCCACATTTTCTTCTAGCCCCTCTCAGTTGGGGCATGTGAAATATTTATGAATGGTTGTCATTCCAAGCTGAAGTTTTAGAGAGAGCAGGGTAAATTTGCACATGTAAATTGCATGTTCTGTTACCTGCCTAGAGGTTTTCATGGCCTTTACAGCCACAGTCTAAGTAGAACAGTCACAAAAATGTGGGAGTGGAAAAGGTGGAACAGGCTGATGACAGCACTGTCCCTTCCTGCTCATCCTCACTGCTGCTGGCAGATCTTTTTCCACATCTTTTTTGGTTGCCTGGAACTGAGATTTCCTTCCCCTGATGCTCATCATTACACTGAGCCCTCCACTCATAACAGGATATCACCTCTTACAGAAACTTTTGGAGGTGAGAAGTTACTTTCATACATGCAGAAGCAAAAATGGGTGATTATCCAGGACATGTGTCAGGGCTTGAACCTCTGAGTGCCAGTCCAAATCCCTGTTTTTGAGATAATCCATCCTGCTTGGTGGTATAAAATCAGCTGTCACCTGGATGTGTGGCACAAAGAATTGAACCAGAGGCATGGCAGTGCTTTGGCTTTCCCATCATTACTTACAGAGAGACAAATGAAAGGATTCAGTGTCATGCAGCCATGACCCAAAGTCAAAAGGCTGTCTAAGTTGTTACTGGAGGAGATCCAGTCGTAGCAAGAAAAATTCTTGCCAAATCAGCTAGAGAAAGTTGACTGAAGTGTGTTTAAACAGACAGATTGTTCAGCCATCTACGCAGCTGGCTCAGTAGAGGAAACAGTTATTCCTGGGTAATTGGAAGCAACTATGTGTATATATATATATATATAAAATAATAATATATATTGGACAATCTTTCAAGCTGTCATTGATTCTCTCAGTGAGGAGGCTGAATTCCAGGGGTAGGAGGGGGAAGAACTCAAACCTAGAAATTCAGGGTTGGTACCCTCCCACCCCAATAATTCCCTATTTTGTCACAGGAGTCTGTGGCTCTGCATAGTGCTGTTGTTTGACATACTCCACCCAGCTGTCCCTATCCTGTCCTGCCTTAAAAAGCTGTACCAGATTTCCCTGACCTCATCATATATCCTCAAATAGGGAAGGCCTTCTGGTTTAGTGAACCTGGTTGCTAAATCTAGGATGGGATTTCACCAACAGCTGAATATCGATGCAGAACCACGATGAGTACTTGGTAGCAAAACATCTAGAATTCCCCATTCTGCATTAATTTGCATTTTGGGGCTTGGCAGCAGCACCAGATTTTTTTGTTTTTTTTTTTTTTTTTTTTTTTTTTTTTTTTTTTTTTTTTTTTTTTTTGGGATAGCACAAGAAAAAATTCTGCTCCTTTTTTGAAGCATTTACCCTTCCCTGCCAACCTTCTCTGCTGGGCACATGGTAGGACACTGCTGCTCTGGCCCTGGCTTTTCTAGAGGGCACTGAAGGGTTAAACAGCCCCAAGCACTTGTTCTTCCAACATACCCTGCACTCCTCACTCTCCAGGATTTATGGTCATCTAGTCACTTGTTTAAAAGATTATTGGAAAAATATGTAAATGAAAGTTAATAAGTGTAGCAGAGTGGTGTAAAAGCAGACTTATTAGCAACAGGATGCGAGGCTCTGCACATGCTACATTTCTGTTGCTGGAAACACCATCAAAGAGCTTTCCAAGACTGCAAGGCCCAGATGGATTTTACATCTTTATGCACCAACCCTGAGCCAAAGCTGAATTCACAGGTGAAGCTGACACCACAGCACATGGGGAGGTGTCTGGGTTGTGTGTCTGTCCCCCACCCCAGCTGCAGTTCTGGCTCCTGGGAGAAGTGGGGAGGATCTCCTCAGAAAAGTGGTTTTGGGTAGAACTTTGCTAATAACAATGATAATAATAATAATAATAATAACAACAACAACAACAATAATAATTTTAAAAATTGGTGCAAGGGACAGCTTTGCTTCTACATTGGGAGTTTAATGAGGCTTTAGCCTTAAGGCTGAAAATACACATCACAACTATTCTTTTTCCAGGCTCACTGGAACTTTTCCCCCTCTAGAAGTTAAACATCTTCTGCCAGCAGCCCATGGGGCAGTGCATTAACCACGCTCTCTTCTTCCTTTGCTGGCAAAGAAGCTGCAGACTTAAATAGCAGAACACCAGTGCCACGAACCCCATCTGCTTACAGCACCCACACGAATCATGGCAAGGGTTTCTCTGGCAGCTGTCTGTGCAGCAGGACTTGGAGCAGAAAGAGCAGAAACCTGTTTTCCCCAGAGTATCTGCTGTCCCTATTCCATGTTCTTCTGAGGGAGCAAACCTCCAGCTGTGTAACTAATGGAGAGATCCCACAGACACAATATTCCACACTGAGAACCAAAGACAGGTCTGTGGGTATAGTCAAGTCTTCGGGAAGAGGTCCATATGGCAAGATGTGGGAATTAATATTATTTCAGTGTCAAACAGTTAGGTGCACTTGAACTGTACTCTGCAGAACCCCTCTTAGATTCCAAAACAGAGGCTGCCAGCACACCAGACTGGATTCTGTTGCCTAGAGATGTAGCCAGAGGCCCCACCAAATTCCCTGTCTGTACTGGTCTGCGATTGCCCAAACACCCTGCGATTGCCCAAACACCACTGATCCCTTTTGCATGGGGAGCAGAGTGTTTGGGCTGCTGCAGAATTCAGCTCTGCCCTGTTCTGTCAGCTGGGAAGGTGCCCCAGCCCTCCAGCAGGCCCCGTGCCCAGATCCACGAGCGCTCCAGGGATCCTGCTGTTCACATTCATCCTCTTGATCAGGAACCACATGGGCGTGTCCGAGACACCTTAAATCCGGCCTTTGAAAGCCTCAGACTCAGAGAGCCCTTACAAAAATAAGCCCTCAAACAATAACAACAAAACCAGCATGTGACTGAAAGCTGGAGCGAGGCACTGCCAGGATTTCTCTTGGCAACCCGTCACTCCAAGATTCTGCTTTTGCCACACTTGTGCAAGGCACATTATTGAACATTTCCTGACTATTTGCCCAGGATGCTGTAAAGGCTGTCCAAATAGCAGGGTCTTGCCTGCTGCTTTGATACATCTGGCTAAATTGCATTAAGCAGCATGCCAGAGGCTGATGGAGCCCCCACAGGACGTGCTCTGTCTGTCAGGCTCTCCAAAGGGCCCTGGTGATGAATGATGGTGCTAACATTGAACAGCCTGCCTGTGATGTTTTTCAAGGGTCCCTCCCCAGCAGCTCGCCCGCTGCCCTGTCTTCCAGGAGATAACCCAGCACAAGAGAACATTACCTCATTAAACAAGCTGGTTCTAATTAAAAACAGACAGGGCATCACCTCCCCTGTGCTGGCCTGAAGGGCCCACTCTGCTGTTTAAATTCCACTTTTTGAAGATTAATATCCATACACATTGTGAAGAGTGACGTTCCTAGGAGCAGTTAGTTCAGGGCAAATATTAGATGTGATGAAAGTGAGCATCAACAACAAAAATTGCAGTCGTGGGGGCTTCAGATGTTTGTGCCATACTCTGAGAGGGTTTTGTGGATGTGTGTGGATGTGTGTGGATTTCTCCAGCCCCAGCTTAGAAGAAATGGAGAGATGTGATTTTGTGCAAAACCCGCATTAATACCACCCAGACATATTGTTTAGACCCAGGTTCTCTATCACTAGACTATACCTGCATAATTAAACAAACAAACAAACAAACAAACAAATGACTGAATAAATAAATATATATTTTTTTCACAGGACACTCACAGCAGAACCTTCTGCAAACATCCTGCCACATCAGCTCCTCTGTTCTTCCCATTACTCTGAGTTTCAGGGTAAAGAAAGGCCAGGTAAGAGATGCATTTGGCTGTCCCCTGAATGGATGGAAAGGAAAAAGGGGAAAATGAATCATATCCATGGACTCAGAGCACACTTTTCAAGGCACTCAGGTTTTTCTTCCCTGATGGCTCTCTGGTTTATTTGAAGCCAAAGGCTTCAAATTCAAAAATTACTTTATTTGGAATAATTTAAAGCAAGCCAGTAGCCTTATTTAAATCACCTCCTACTTAGTTTGGCTTTTATTTGTACAGAACATTTGACACAGAGCACTGCCATGATTTATGCAGAATTCTCATTGCAGGAGTGGCCTGACACACTGGAAGTACTTTTACTTCAGAATTTTACCGCCATTACCTGACTGGTAAATCCAATCCTTGTTTGGATTGTGTGTTCAGTTCATGTTGAAGTGGTCAGTGGCAGAGATATGAATACCTGTGGATTAACACTTCTTTCAGGTCCAGAAGCATGTTTTAAAAATAACCTTTTCTAAGAATATTTGCTAACCTTCAGAAGGTGCAATCTTTGATTGACAGTTACA
Organism: Cettia cetti; assembly: GCA_013401135.1. Lineage (NCBI taxonomy): Eukaryota > Metazoa > Chordata > Aves > Passeriformes > Sylviidae > Cettia > Cettia cetti. Next base: position 28,705 of record VZUI01040083.1, on the reverse strand, counting down.
CAATTCCTCAAATTACAATTATCTGAAGTTACTGTGATTTGTGTACTTAATTGTCTTTTTTTTTTTTTTTTACATTTCTTTCTTTGATAAGATGATCCTTGAAGTCACAAAAAGCTCGCTTAGCAGTCATTGCACTGGTAAAACCAGCACAAAATGTGCATTTTAAGTTGTTGAACATCACATAACAAGTCAAATGCAGTTGCCTCTGAGTGAAAAAGCTCAATAGGGTTGTTTGGAAGAGCATGACAGGGGAAAAAAATGCTTAAATATCTACAGTAAAATTTGAACTTTGGTTTAAGTTAAACCAGAGAGCCACCAGTGAAGAAAAATGGTGACTTAACCAGACCTAGTCTGTGATCTGAAGAAATGGCTGTCTGAAATGCAGGTAACTTATGACTTGCTTTTGGTCATGGTGCCACCTGCACCTTGGCAGGATTTAGTGAAGATTGCTGTACAAAACCCATGCACTTGGTCAAGGTGGGGACACATTTCAGCTTAATTAGCTGGTGTCTTGGACAAAGCAGCCAGAACCACTCAGTATGATCTGTAATTTCAACACAAATTTAGTGTAAACAAGTATCTTGGAAGAAGGATTCTCATCCTCTGTGCCTGTCTCTCCCCAAGGAAATGTTTGGCTCAGAAGCCAAAGCAAGGGAATTGAGATTTAAAACTGAAACTTAGATTTAATGGTCACCGTAATGTGCATGTGGGAACAGGAGAATGAATTACATGAGGAAGAGCCAGTTTGGATCCTTGCCCAAATCTTAGTCCCTGGTATCATGGCTTCAGAATGATCAGGTGTAATTAAAAAAAAAAAAGAGAAAAAAAAGAAAAAAAAAAGGTTTCTTGTTTCTATGTTCTTATTTCTGTGTTCTCCAATATCTGTCTCCTGCCAGTGTTCAAAGTGAGACTGTCAGGTACTCCAAGAACATCTGCTTTCTAGCAAGACCCAAAGCATCAGGAAGATATTATCCTGATATCCTTTTATCAGGAGCTCATCAGTCCAGTTGTGGAAGATCATTTGGAGAGGGCAGGCAGATGTAGCAAAGCTGGCAGACCCTTGAGGTGCTTCAGACAGGAATAACAGCAAAATTTCACTGAGTTCCTGAACCTTACAGCTCCACATGGGCTCCCACCCCTCCATTTACAGTGGTGTTCAGATTGGCAGTCAAGTTCTTTTAATTCATAAAGGGTTCTTGTTGTTATGAGCATGATCTGGAACTCTTCATCATGCTTTAAAACGTAACAGGTTTAAAAAACAAAACAAACCCAGGCAATAAATGACTTTTTCAGTTTGCTTTTTGAATAATCTGCAATAGTCATAAAATCAAAGAGGAAGTAATAAAATCCACTATTCACACACATTATTAACAAAGTGGAAATGGCTTTTAAAAACTCTTTACTTCCATCTGTGTTGTATTCTTGGGAGTCCCTTAAGGGCTCCCTTAAGGGATATAAGTGGCAAAAGCTGTGGTAGACTGGAGTAAACTTCTCTTCTTCACTGGTGAAACCCTCACCTCCATCCTAAAACTGAATGGTTCCATGTTCTCACCCTTTCACACAAGGAGATAACTGTAAATTTAACTGACACAAAGAGATAATTGCAAATTAAACTGCTTGCTGCTGTGGAAATTACTAAAGGAGAGGGCAGAATTTGCTGATCTCAGAGTGTTTGAGCAGATCTGTTTATTTAGCACTACAAATATCACGTTACGTGCTTGTCCCTTGGAAATTTGTGCATCTAGTTTGCAAATTCACCTTGAGTTAATGGCAAGCTGCTGCTCTTCCCTTCCATGCCGTAGCCACAATAATCATGAGGCCATGATACACCAATTCCTAAAACATCCTTTCTCCATTCTCAAAACTAGGTCACCTTCCACCATTTTACTGTCTTACATTCTAAAATTCAATGAAAACTTTTGGTAAAGATGTTGTTTCTTCTTTGCTTCATCAACTCCTCTAGTAGATGAATTTTTTTTCTTAGTAAGGAAATACAGTCTAAAGGACATTTTCCAAGCTGATGGCTAACAGGATTCTAGCAGATCTTTTTTGTGCTCAGGGAGATGTGATGAGATGTAGAAGGGTGAAACAAAGCAAATTTGTTTTTGTTTGGACTCCTTCTACAAAGAGGAGTCTGGCGAGTCATAGCAGGTCATGTCATTTAGCTCTGTCCTGACAAAAGCAGATTTTGGGCACACCTAACTTTCCAATACACCAGGAGACAGTGTTTTCACAGCTCTCCATGCTTCACTCATCAGGGTAATTTGTTTCAGCTGAAATCAGCTCTCCTCCCTCAGAGCTGCCTCTTGGCAGACCAGGCACCTGCACTAACTAACTGAGGCCTTTATTTTTCTTTTTTAAAAAAGAAGCCTCTGTTAATACATTAAGCTGCTAAGCAAGTTCCAAACTTTTAGGAATTCTGTGTTAGCAAGGTTTCCAGAAGTTCTGTTTCTCTCCAAATGAGTGAACTCCCACCTGAGCTTCTGGCATCTCAGGGTGGTGCTGTGCTCCTGATGGGAGCTCAGGAACAGCCTTGGCCTGCAAAGCTGCATGAAGATGTTTGTTACTGCACCTCATGGGTAAACTCCTTAAATCTACATTCCCTTAATGCAGAAGCTGCTCCATCCCACCTAAGAACCTTGTTTGAATGTAGTCATGTTCCTGTGTCACTTCTTTGAGGCCTTTAAACAACGTAAGATTTGCAAACAGATTTGAGCAGAGAATGTTTATCCCATTGGTGAAAAATTGTGAATCTCAGGCTTTTCTCCTGCTGGGAGTCATTACAAAACCAGAAACAGCTCACAATAGCCCGAACTTATTCCCCTGGGGTGTGGTAAAGCCCATCTTCCACCCTGGCCAGGCCTCACTCAAGATATTCTGAGTTGTCTTGGTATTAAGTAACAGATGCATTTCTGAAGAGCTTTAACAAAGACATTTTCCAGCAGAGGACATGTCAAAATGGTCCTAACCAGACCTTACAATAGAACCAATCAGTCATACATTTTGGGAGGTTCAGTGGTTAATTCCAACTTCCAGCTCCACTGCAGGAAGAATTTCACACAGCTGGGGTTGGTTAAATAAGAAACTCGAGATGACACCATTGCAGGCCTAAACATTAGCCTGGCTAATGGCAACAGATCTCTCTCCTCTCAACACCCAAGGTAAAACTCAAAGCATTCTTGACTGTGTCTTGCACATTTGCAGATCCAGGTTGTGCCAGGCTGACCTGTACAAATCCCTGAGCACAGCCTTTATTTGTGTGTGACCTTTATTTGCATAATTAAACAGGGCACCTCTCCACCTCAGTTTCTCACTGGTGCTTAGACACCCTATTTAAACACCAACCTTTCAATTCCCATAGTCCCCTTCCAAAGGGGAAAATACTCTTAATTCCTCACAAGCCCTCCAGGGCATAAACACAGCACTAACCTTCAGAGAGGAAAAGTTTCTTGCCTAAGAAAGCTTTTCCAGAGAATGAACGAGTTCCTGACTGCAGAATGAGAGTTCAGCCATATAAACTCACTTTGGGGTCTGTAGTACAGGATATGAACATGAATGAAACATTAAAAATATGAGTCGAGAATAAAAGCTCTCCCTAAATCTCCCTTATTGTATAAGCTGCTATGAATTAAAGCCCTTTCAGCCTGATTTTTAGTCATCAACATAATTATTTAGGAACATTTTCCAGACCAGTGTATTTTACAAGTATTTTAACAACCTGCAAATCAGGAAACTGTAAATCAGAGAAATGAACTGAAATCAGCAATCACAAGGCAGGAGGCCCCTGGCTGAGGCTGTGACAGTGAATAGTGGCAGCCCTGCTCCCTTGCTTGCCAACACTGGGAATGGCTGCTGGGGATAAGCTTCAGCTAAAATCCACCACAGCCTGGGACCTGACAAGGTTGGGAGAGTTTGGCTGCAGTGCCCTGAGCCAGAACACACCCAAATCCCATTCTTGCTGTGAAGGATGGGGCATTGCAACACTCTGGGTTGGCATTCTCTCCTTTCTCCTCTCCAAGCAGGATGAACCTACAGCTAAAAGTCCTTTGCAAGTGTCTTCTTCCTTTCCCCAGTTCTGCTTCACTTTCATACACCAAACTGAGGCAACAGGTTTATAAACCATATCTGTAGGGCAAACCATAAGTTTTAGTGCCAAAAAAATACAGCTGTGTGTTTTTTAGAGGTGCACTCCATCATCAGCCTGGGTCTGCCTCACCTCAAGGCAGAATTCTGATCTTTATTCCATGTTGCAAGTATGGCCTTGGTTTTGCTGTAAAGTTTTTTTTGTAGTCAAGTGAGACAATTTATTCAAAAGTATTGAATACTGAGGGATTCTTATTCAGCCTTTGCAGTTATGGTTGAGTGGCAGCCCTTGGGTTCAGTGGTCAGCAACCTGTGAGGCAGATGTCTAGCCTTTGACAAAGGATTCATGTGCCAGAAACCAAAATCACACCTGGCATGGCAGAAAAGTGAGCCAGTGAAGTCCCTGCTCTGTTCTGTTCTGTTCTGTCTGGGAGTGAAGAAATTCAGTTTTTAGAAAAATCTCTATAAAAATGTGGTACAACTTCAAACAAACAAACAAACAAACAAAACTTAAGCAAAAATAAACAACAGCAAAAGAAAATAACTGTATTTTATTTCTTTCCTAGCAAATACTTACTGAGGATGTCAAAAGAGAACTGGCATTCCTACCCTTACCCCCAAAAAAGTAATTTAAGCCTTGCAGAGACATTTATGTAGCCAGATACCTGGAGCTGCATTAGTGCTTACAGTTGGCTGAAACCCCAGCCAAGGAATGCAGGAGAGGTCAGTTCCAGGAGCTCCTCTCTTGGAAAAGAGCTGAGATGGGGAAAAAGGTTGAGAGGAATTCAAATCGATTGTGAGTTTTACTCCTTCCTGAATAACAATATTTCTTGTGTGAGTCTGAGAAGAGCCTTTCTATTGTTTCTGAGAGGCCTTTTTTCCACTCCTCATTCTTTCTTCAGAGTCCTCCCTAGGCTCTGCAAGTTTGTGTTGTAGCACAGAATAGGTCAGTGTTCTCCAAATCTAAGTGGTGGCTTTCCTTGCTGAACTTCCTTCCATAAGGAAAATGCATTGGGGTTACCACGAGGGCTGACAGCAATTTCCTAAACAGCCTTTTGAAAGTTTTTTTTTTAAAGAAATCAAAAATAATAGCAAACTACACACAGAGATATATTATTCCGTTCTCCCATCTCCTTGCACAGAAATGCTGGCAGCTGCTGCAAGGAGCTGAAAAAAAAAAAAAATCATCATTATACTCCAGGCAGCTTGAAACCAAATAATATCCACTCACAAAAGGTTTTCATTTTGGAGCTATTGTGCCTGGCCTGTTTGGGAGGAGGGGAGAAAGAGACCTATTGTCTTTTAAAAAGCAAAACAGTGGCCTGGTTTTAGTTCTGCAGGAATGGAGCGAGCTGTGTGCTGTTACAGTCAAGACATCCTCTCTGCAGCTCTTGCTCCCTGCTCCACTGAGTTTGCAACTGGTTTGCCAAATCCCCACAGGGCAAGAGGCCTTGCACTGCAGCTGCTGGAGAAGGAATATCCCCCACTGCTCAGCGTGATAGGAGAGCAATAAAAACATCATTTCTAATAGGAAAATGATGCTCGCAGAAGCAAATGGAGGCTGGCTGGTTTAACAGAGAGGGGGCTTTGGGAAGGACAAAGCCATCCTTAGCAAGCTTGGGGAGGAAAACTTGAAAAGAGCAAGAAGTGCCCCAGAATCCCTCAAATCCAGGCAGATAGTGAACCCTTATAGGCGTTTGTAATTGCTGTCTAAAGTCCTGTTAATAGACACTACAATTCTTTTTGAAAATGTTGTTTAGCAGCTTTCTAGAAGAAAAAGCATTTCTCTATTCAAGCAATTACTGCAACTTTTCTCAGCCTCCCTTTTGTTCCTGACTACTCTTCTAAACAAAACCTACTATTGAAGAAAATTACTGGCTGTAGGCACAAAGCATCCATAGAATTTCAGTTCTGTCTTAACATTGGATGCCAGAAATACACCAAGATTCCTTTATTCTCCCTTACTGGAAAAGGCACAGGTCTGCATGAGCATCCCACAAGGAAGAGAGGGGATGTTTAAGGACTTAACATTGATCACAACTGTGAATACAGACCTGTTGAATGACACTTTTATTAGTCAATTTGTCATTATACAGCCTTGTTCGGGCACCCTTAAAAATATATAGGAAAGATTGTACCAACACTTAAAGCTCAATAATTATTTCATCATGGCCTATCTTGCCCAAGTCTGTTCATACAAGCTTTTATCATGTTCCAGAGAAATAGATTTCTAAGGGAAAAAAATTCTCTGAGAAGGGAGAAAATGTGAATTTGTTGCATGGGCTGGGAACAAAAGCTTGAGGCGCCGATTCTAAAGCGCTCTCCCTCCAGCTGCCTCCTGCTCTTGAGCTGGTCTCCAAGAGTTGTTCAGCATCCATGTACTTCACCAGCTAGTCTTTGGAATAACAACAGGCTCAGTGGGCTCCTCTCCCCTTATCTGTGCAGGAAGTCCCTTTGCAGAGAATTGCTCTTGGCAGGGACAGCGTCAGCGCAGCCGATGAGATCACCGTGAGCTACCCCTTGGCTTTGCTGGGATCCCAGGCTGCCTTTTTGGAGGAGAGCAAAGAACTGCTCCCTTTCCATTGTTTTTGTACGAATAGGTCAGATAATAACTCAGCTTCGTATCTTGATGAAAAGGGAGGAAGTGTTCAAAGGGTCTTGCCCAGGCTTTTTTAGGTGAAATACACAATTGAAAATCCTTGTTCTGGAGCTTTTCCTCAGCATAAGGAACTCAGAGAACTGTGTTTTTAAAGTGTTTTGAACATTTTGAGGGCACTGTCCTTTTGCAGTAAGGGCTGCTTTCCCAAAACTCGGGAACTAAGAGGTGCCACCAACTATAAACAGAAGTGATTCAAACTAGTTTGTTAGCATCTCTGCTGACATGAATTTAGTCTTAAAAACATTTGTAGCATTTAAAATAATTATTGCCTTTTCCCCACTTAAATGATCTCAGCTATACATAGATATTGATCAAATAATTAAGGAACAAAGATGTTAATCCTTTGCATTTGTGTTCAGCTGTTTTTAATGAAGAACTTTAAGTGTAACATCAGAACAATTTGGACTCCTGGGATGTGTAAGCACATGGTGTCTCTTTCCAAACAAGGTTCACACAAGTTGTCTCATTTGAAGCACCAGGACAGCAAAAAAATAATAATCCTATAAAGAAAAGGAAATAAACTGTAGGATTTCATATGTTTCTCATTGGTCAAAATATGATCGTACTAAGGAAATGGACAGGTTGAAAACTAATGTTTTGAACTTCTCAATGCCAGGATTAAACTGTCTCTGAAATTGTAGGAATTTGTCCTGTGAATCAGAAACAGCTACTTCAGCAATGAACATTAAAGGATCTATTATGATACTGAACTGATCTGCTTGCATTCAGCTGAGCACAATGGTTTAGGGCATGCACTGGTTGTTCATTGTAATGATTTTTCTAAACCCAGATTAATGTATAAAGTGTTCTGAAACAGCCCCTCTCTTTCTTGTGGGATACTCATGCAGACCTGTGCCTTTTCCAGTAAGGGAGAATAAAGGAATCTTGATGAATTTCTGGCATCCAAGGAGAATGATGTGAAAATATCTTTGGATCAAAGTTGTCACTTTCTTGCTCCAGACTATTTCATGTTCAAATATTTTGTGAACCTTGGCTCAAAGACTTTGCATTTCAGACTATATCCAGGTTGGCTTTCATAAACACTTGGCATCAAAATCCTTAAAGATGCATTCCATATCTGTGATGCTCTGGAAGGTGCTTCTGTAACTGCAAGAACAAGGTTGGTAGGAGAGATTGGGCTAGAAGTGTTTCTCAAGTCAGATATTTTGTAGGACAAAGGACAAATAAAGTTCAGTTAAACACTGAAAAATAACTTCAAACAAATCCCCAGTAAGTCAGGTCTATGGATAGAGGACCTCAGGGAGAGGAAAAGATTTGAAAGCATGGAACTTCTGAGCTGATGTGGCCAGAAAGCTTCCAAATTATATGAAATGAGTAAGTCTCCCACATTGCTTTGATTGTTTGAAAAATTACTATCTCCAACTTGTTTTTATAATACAGGCAAGAAGAGTTAAGACAAAGGACTGGACCTCCACAGCATCCTGTTGTTGCAAAAAGCCACAAACTGTCTTCAGAAATACACTGAGTTGAAAAGACTCAAAGGCATGAAATGGGTAAAGTTTTTGTCATGAGGGACAGGATTCAGAAGCTCTTGGTTTTGAAGCTATCAGTGAATGTCTCTTTTTTTTCCCCCCCAGAATAGAAGGATAACACACAGATTGTTTAGTTCATAATTATTGGTATGAACTTATATTAGAAATAATTGCCTTCTGATGAACTTAAAACTGCATCCTATGTGGAATTTGCGAGAATTCTGGTTGATCTTCTAATGTTGTTAAATACTAGAGATGAGTTAGTTCTGTAATATCTGTCAGTTGTGAAGAGCAGTAGAACATTTGTAAGATTAAATAGAGCTGATGTCAGTCAGTCTGACACTTTTATTTATTTAAAGCACAAGGTTATATCCAAAGAGTCTCGAGACTGTTGCTCAGTGTATGACCCCAAAGAAGCAAACAATACAACAAATTTTGTGAGCCCATCAGACAAGACAAAATAATTGACGTATCCAGAAACCCCAGAAGTTGCTGATCTTAGCTGAGATCAGGTTTGAGGTTTTAGAAACCTGTTGATTGTGAATGAGTGATTTCTTTTTAGAGACACAGAGAGGGAACTCGCAGCTGAAACTTTGTGTACAGAGGCTGAGAGGGCTGCTGCAGAGACAATTGTTTGTCTCAGAATGAGAATGCACCTTGTGCTGAGAATTACAATACAGGTGGAGGAGGAATTAAATGACATGTCAGATAATAAAACACAATAGAGATGACAGGGGAGAAGAGAGGTATTAATAATGTGAATGCACTTTACAAGAATATCCATGTGGGGAGAAATGAGTGAGCAGGACTAAGGATGAAAGTGGAAATTACAGTGTAACTTTCAAGAAATAGAGCAAATACTGTGATCTCTTCAACAGTGAGGTGGAAAAAAGAGATACTGGCTGTAATCCAGACAGCTCAGCTGTTTTGTAGAAATACCACATTTTGAGGAGCTTTGAGAGACAATTACAATTCTCAGGACCAATAAAGCACCAGGGGCTGATAGTGTTCCTGCTGCATTATTGAAAACAGGAGGGCCTACACAGACTCAAAGGCTTTTGAAACTGATTTGGTTTGGAAGCTTGAATAAATTCCTAGTGAATGTGCCCAGTTCTCTAGAAGGGAGAAACCAGAATGGAAGAAATGTTGCAGTATTTTCCCTTCTTTGTACAGCCTAATATGTCCAAACTGCATTATAAAAAACCCTATTTTTTTGTTCAGAGAGAGGAGAGACCTCATGCAGTAAGAGCTCAGGAGAGGACAGGAATGTTACTAGGAGATATATCTATGTCCATCTATATTTTATCTATATCTATATCTATATCATCTATAGATCTATATCTAGATGTAGATCTAGATATAGATATAAATGTCTGAGTGTATGTTTGCTCTCTAGCTTTTAGGGAGGTATAAAAAATCTTGTGTATTTGTCACAAATTGACTTCCAGCAGAAAGGGGGTCTGGCACAGCTTGAAAAACAAATTAGAAAGGTGCAAATATGAATTGATTGTCATGTCAAGCATTGCACATCCTGCTCTGTTACACCTCAGTGAAGGGTTAAGTCATCAGAGAGATGCTTAAGTATCATTCCTGTAACTTTTAATATGACTGGGTGGGATTAATACACTTATTGTGAAATTCTCAGAATGGTGTGAATTTGAATGGTTTACATTTCCTTTTTGACCATTGTGGTGAGTTAACTGTCATGAGAGAGAAGAAATACAGCTCAGAAGAGAGTTGTAGACCAGAAGGTACTGCAAATAAAAAACCAAACTCCAAACAGTGCTTAAATTTGAAGGAAATAAAGCCCAGTTGTTAGCTTAAGACCATTTTAGGAATGCTTTTCTGGGAGTCAATAAATACTCTAGATTATGTTGATGTTAAAGGGTTTGAACACCTCAGAGGAAACTAAGGTTTGTGGAGAGTGATAATGATGTTACTTTTTCTGCAGGTAATATTTAGGTCCAAAAGAGTGAGAGAGACCAAGCTGCAGAGCTTCAAGTTGTTGGATCTCTACTTAGATGGAAGAATGGTCTCTAAATAACTTGAACAAAGCCCTGGGATAGGTTTTTGGAGAATGTGGGGGAAAATGTGTGGAGAAGATTTAATAAAGATGAGCTTGAAGTCTGTAAAGAACCTAATATAGTAAAGGTAATGAAATCTCTGGCCAGTGAGTTGGCAGAGCCAGAATTTAGGATGATGGAAGACAGAACAGCCAAACATTTCTTGAAAGGCTGTTCTCATGGTATTTGACCTGGGTGCTGATCAAAGACACAGCGTTGCTGAGCATGAGCAAGGACGCTTAATGTGAATTAGTAACGGAGAAAAAAATGCCCAAATGGAAAAAAAAAAGCCCTTGACAATCTTAGCAAACTGTGGAAAGAGCCAGGGAGTTTTTGGGCCTGTAGAACTATTAAATAAATAACTAGCACTGCATTGAAAGCTGGATGTCATAACAGGGTTTCTATAATGGCAGATATGATGCAGATAAAGTGCAATGGGAATTTTGCATGGAGTAGGCCAGAAGGTAGACCTGACCCAAATATCATACATCAATGGATGAGAAAATGAGGGCAAATCTGCTTGGGAAGATTTAAAAGAGTTAAAACTATTGAACTAAGAACTGTGAAAGGAAGAAATTTGGATGGAAGTGTGGTTGGTGATTATTAGAAGGGTTCTGATGGTTTTCATGTGAATTTCATGACAATTAAAAAAAATTGTCTCAGCTGGAGATAAGGAGCTGTAAATGCACCACACTGGGGTAATTCTGATATGACTGTTTGACCTTAATCTGTTTCTTCACTTGCATTTGTATTCTAACCTTCCCAACTGCTATCACAATATTTTTATGACTTGGACTTACTCTTTATGCAGTTCTCTTGTAGGAGCACTTCTGTCCTTAGCTAGCCTGAAAATTGCAGGGATTCTGGGATATGAGCCAAAGTTCTCTGAAGCTGCTGGAAACACTTGTGGATGATGCTGTGTCATATGGCTGTTTGTCAGGTCTGAAGGTACTCACAGTTCTCTGCCACATTCAAGCTCTAGATGCTGACCTAGATTGGTAGAATTCACCACTTTGTATTTTCAAATTCTCAAACATTTTATTCTGCACTGATGTGCAATAAAATCATCATTAAGTGATCGTTTGGTGTCCTGAGAGTATGTGTGACTACATCTTGGGGGAGATAATGGAGACATTTCCCAGCTCCAGAAACACTTTGGGTTGCATTCCTTGATGTGCTGTGATTGTATAGGTAAGTCTTCCTTTGCAGTACCCTTGCCTGGCAAAAAAAAAAAAAAAGCAACAACCCAAAACCTCTTATCACATGTATTTATGTATTTATCACATGTGTATGTATTAAGTACAGATATAAACATTTTCATACCTATGTACCTGCACAGAAAAAGGTACACTGCACTGTGATTCCCCTCTCAGCTCGCCCTGGCTCTTTGCTCAAGCTCTGTCACAGCCCCTCTTGCAGTGGCTTTTCAACTCAGAACTTTTCCCCACATCCCACTTCCTCGTTATGGATCCAAAGGACAAGTTGTTCTCCCTCCATGGCTTTTGTTCCCATGACTCTTTCTCAGACTTTTGCATTAGCCATTAGTATCCTGCTGCCCCTGATAGCTCATTGAACTTGGTCTTGAGTCAATGGTCTTGTTTTGAGCTGATTAGAAAAAGATTTCCTTTCCTTTATCAAAGCTAAACAAAAACAAGGAAATTAAATTAAATACAGAACTACGTTTGAATAACAGTAGAGCTGTGACATGAGGCAGGAAGCTCCAAGATAAGGCTGATGATCTGCCCAGAAGGGCTGCAGGAATGAAGGCCAGAATGTCAGCCACCATCCAGCATTTTTGTGGGGTTCCACCAGTTGTCTCTCAGAGCAGTGACTGCCTGGAGTAAGCAAATAGCATCTCTGGACTGGGCTGGGAGGGAGGGGATGTGTGACCTCCCCCTGTGCTGCTCACCACCCCTCTCTGCAGGCTGGGAGCTGACACCTCAAAGCAGTGAGGGCAGCCTGTGCTCTGGGAGCAAAGGTGCAGGAACCACAGACAGGAGGGCTAAAAGGGCCTCTGATCACTGTCCTCCTGTTGTCCATCCCTCAGGAATTGAGATAATTTCTCTTGAGCATTTCAGGCTACTTCCAGGGTAAGAAACATTGCTTAACTGCGAATCCTTTGCTGATGTTGTTCAACAGCTTCATTGCTCAACCTTCTCTGATACTTCTTTTTTTAGCCTTATACAGGGACAGAGGGCAAATATCCATTTATTCTGTCCTTCCCTCAGTTCCCTTGATGAGATATGAAAACTGTGTCTACACCTGATGCTAAAGGAGTTGGATTATTGCTCTGCTGGAAAACATGTCAGTAACTTGAGTATATCTACTGCAGTAACCTCAGCTGGAAATCAGTTATGAAATGTCCATTCATCCTGCTCTTTATGGAGACTGTTCACTCTTCTCCTCCATGCTGGTGTTGGATAAAATGATAGAGAGAAAACTGAGTGTGATGGCTTTAAATATATTGAACTGTCCCACAGTTTCACTTGCTACAATTTCTATCCTAAGTAGGAGTTATGATGCTCTTATCCTCACCAGCAGACTGAGGGCCAAGTTCAAAGCTGAAGAATGCCCAAAGAAAGCTCCCCACTCTGCTAGCAAGTACTTGGGCATAGAAACACTGGGGAAGGCAGGGGGGAGTGAGAAATGCAGAGTAAGAACTGCAGGTCCTTTGCCTTTCATCTGTTTTCTAATACTTGTGGTAAATCTTCCTTTCTAAAACACTTTTCTCTCCATCACCCTTACCTTCCGTGAGCTCATTGCAATTGCACTGACTCACTCTAAATATTTCTTTGGCTATATATTTTTAAATATTGCATTTCAAATTCTCTCAAGAAACAGAATATTCGATTGAAATTCAAGGGAGGGCTCTCTGTTGGAGCACTGCTGACAGACAGCTTGTAAGGACAAAAAAGCTCTGGTAATAAAGATAAAAGGAGCTCAAAACGTGATCTAACTTCCTCACTTGTTGTAATCCAGCACAGTTTGTTTCTTTCAGATGAATTGAACACTGGCAACTTCCAGTCCTTTTTGTCAGGAGGCAGATATTGTGCCTGGAAATTTTCTCAGTTAACCATTTTGGCAGAATACCTGAGGGGGACTATGGACAGTTTCAAATCTCATATAAATGATATATAATGATTTAAAATGTGTAATGCTGCTGGACTGCTGGATGGTCAGAATATGCTGAGGGGGTAGGTTTGGTGAATAAATGTCCCCATCCAGCAAAGTTCAGCACCCTGGAAGTGGTCACAGGACTCAAAACTTCTGTAGCTGAGAGCAGAGTGTCAGGGTTCAGCCCTGCAAGTGCTGACAGTGCCCAAAGACAGCCCTGCTTGGAGCTCTGACACCTCCCTGTGCAGAGCAGGTGTTGGCAGGAACTGGAGGTCCTTTCCCCCTGTTATCTGTGGCTGTTATCAGGTGAAGCCCCTGCCAGAAGGATGGAGAATATAAAAGAACACATACCAGTGACCCTTAAATCATAAATGTGCCTGAAGCTCGGGACCACCTGGAAGAGGATGTTAGGAGGGAAACAGAGATGACTGATGGGTTTCTCCTTTTTTAGTGTCCTGATTGCTGTTGTCACTCCAAATGCCAGCCCTTCACAGCCTTATCCTGCTCCATCTCAGCATCAGTTTACCAGCATGGATGGCTTCCCCTGCCTGTGGCCATTTAGGGCTCATCCATCTGGAAAGACCTGCCACAGTGCAGTGTGAGAACTCACCTGGGCAGGAAGGAATTCCAGACACTTTGCCTCAATGATCACAGAGTCCCTGTGATCACGGCCACACAGGCTGATACCCTGGGTGCTTTTCTGTCCTACCCCTGACTGGGATGCATCCTGTGTGTTTGTATTTGCTGCTTTCTGCCTCCACTGGAACAGAGGAGAGAGCTGTTAAAACCCTTTTTGATTCACTCTTTCCCCTATGCCAACCACTGTCTTTCCCTCCACAGTATTTGTTCACCAAAACTGAGGGATAGGTGTGTTTTTTATGAGATAAGAACACCTTAGTTTTTTTTTTGCTATGCTGCTTTCCCTGACTCCAATGCTGGAAGAGAGGTCCCTCTCTCCCTGACTTCTCTCTCTCCCTGGTGCATCTTTTCTCAAGATCAGATTTTCTTGACATGACATGAATTTCCCCCTGTTATGGTTTTTTTTTAGCTTTTATTCACCTTTTTGGGCACACAATATAAAGAAGGGACCAACCATGCAAAGAGGGAGCCAGTAGCAGAACTGCCCAGTGGAGAAGTGGAGATGACTGACCCAAGCAAAGATTGTGCTCCTTCCTCTGGCACAGGAAAAAAAAAAAAAAAAAAAAAAAAAGGGAATCACATTGGAAGTACCTCAAAGCAAACTCAGTGAGAATTTATGAATTAGATTCTCCAGAATACTCTTGCTGTGAGTTGGTGACCAAAAAAGCTCTTTAAACAGCAGTGTCATGTGGCAAGTGCAGAGCCTGAGACTGTTCTCCATTTGGTTCTGGTTATTTAATACAACTTAGATTAACAGAAAGCTCTTCAATGAAAGGCCTTAAGGAAGAACATATTGTTGATCTGGAAGAGCAGATAAACAACTGGCAGCCATGCATGGTATTTTCATGCTAAACCAAGATAAAAAGATCCCCTCCCTGTTCTTCCCCATGCCCCCTTGTTTCTTTTTGGGATAATGTGAACATGTGTTTTAGTCCCCATGAAAGGGACATCATTTTGATCAAGGCTTTGGCATGCCCAGCGAGCATAAAGCAATTTTTGCTCTGCAAATAACAAAAATTATCTTTTAAATATTGGCAGCCTCCCCACCCTTGCATGGAACAAAGCACCTCACAGCTTTGACTGTGCCCCACAGGCCAGTGAGCCACAGGGAGTCTGCACAGCACTGCTGGAACCTGGTCATCTCCTCAAAATGAGTTTTGTAACCAAAGCAATGGCTCTCTTCCTCCACAGTCACATCCAGGGAGCTCCCATCCCTTACACCAAATAATAATTAGCCTGCCACAGCCTGTGTGACACTTGGAAATGTCTGTACCAGTACCTAAAGACTCATCACCAACTTTCCTTTATTTCCAATTAAAATAAACACGTATTAAGTAAATATTCACTGTCAAGTTCCAAATGTGAATTACTGCTGTGTGCTGTTTGTCAGGCCTTGTTCTGGGACATGTTGCTTATGATCTGCCCGGGTGCTTGTTACATTTTCCCCTGTAAGAGTGTTTGGATATTTCATCAATCATGCATGCAAGTTCTTTTGTCGTCTTTTGAAGGAGTGATGTGGTTTCATTTATAAAAACCACGCTGAGAACATGTTTCCTTTTAAAAAGTGAAACCTCTTCTTAGCAGTGCTTCATCTGGAAGTGGCAGGGACAGAAAGCAACTTTAGCTGGTCTTGGGGGTGATTTCTCTGCTCCAGAAAGTTTTTCAGTTCTCCATGCAAGCAGCCAAGGCACTCTTGTTGAAGGGGTCATGGTAGGAATTAGGTCACTCTACATGGATGTCACAAACTATAAGCAGTTCTGACAAAATCCAGGTCTAAACACATGCATGGACATGTGCAGAAATGGAAAGAAGGCTCTCAGTGATCTAGAACATTCCGCAAGAGACAAAAGATAGTTTTAAGGAAGATGTGAAGGAATTCTGGTGTTAATGGATCATCCCCACACAGCCTCTGTGTGCCTGCCCTTAGGTATTGAGGGGACAGTTTTTTTCCTGCCTTCCTTTTTCCCTCAGGCAGTTTAATGTCTTCACTGGAAGGGTGGTGAGGCATTGGAACAGGCTTCCCTAAGAAGTGATGGAGTCATCATCCCTGGAAGTTCTCAAGAAATACCTGTTACCTCTTTGGTGAGTAGATTGCAGAGAATGGCTTACAGGGAAATTTGTGATTAAAAAATGAGTTAATGAGTTCATTTGAGTTCACCATGAGTTTATGAGACTAATGAACTAATCCCAAGCAATGACAGTGAAGTTTCTCTGATTGCCCCTCCACCTTGACTGATATTTCAATCCAGAATTTGATGGAAATCTGGGCAGGACAGAAAATAAAAGGTGCTGTGAGATGCCATGTGTCTTGGCACAGGCTTTTGGCACTGAGGCTGGGAGGCTATGCCTCAGCAGAGCCACATGAGCTCATGCCTGTGCAGTTCACATGCTCCCACTTTCCAGTGAAACAGGAGAGGGTGCCTTGGCATCACATGAAGAAGCTTTTTGGTCCCTTTCAAATGTCAGCTTTCCCCCTGGAGACTTGTTAAGCACAAAATGACAGTGTCCCCCAGGTCATGCATTACTCAGCAGCAACATGAGGCGCCCAGATGTGCTGTGCCTCCAGCCCACAGGATGTTCTTTGTCCAGGGGACATGGTTCCAGTTTTTGGTTTGGTTTTGTTTTAGTGCATCTGGCTAAAAAGAGCAAGAGCCAATGCACTGATTTGGCTTGAACTTGAGGCATCACTCTTAAACACAAAGATCCTCCCATTTCTCATTCTAGCCTGAGCTCTTGAGGAGAATAAGATCTTCCTTCAGTTCAGTTTGAAATTTTGGTAGCATATGGACGTGTTTAGGGATCGCAAGAAGGATCACCATGCTTTGTAAGAAGTGAAGATTTAAAAAGTGAGTGTTCTTCCAGCTGTACATGTGTGAGAGTCAGATCCACTTACAGATTTATCAGGCATGAGAACACACAAAGAGGTGCTTGTACTCCACCCAAAGCTCCTCATAAAGCTGTTTAGTTTGCACAGCTCTGAGTCTTCACTGCGAGTTCATCTTCCTAGAGTGCTCCACAGCTTCACACACAATGCTGTATTCCAGTTAACTCCATTGACTTCATCAGAGTTTGGTGGCTTTTTCCTGCCCCAATGCATCCATATGGCACAAGCTTTCTTTCTTTCTTCTTTTTTTTTTTTTTTTTTTTTTTTTTTTTTTTTTTTTTTTTTTTTTTTTTTTTTTTTGCTGTCACATAAATATAAAATAATGAAGTAAGGCTCAGGGATATGCCAGAGAAAACACAGTATGCCTCATATGAACTCAAGATGTCAGCTGGCTTTGTGGAAAAAGGAAGATGGATTTTGGCCCAGTTAAAAGTACTCCATTAAGGAACAGATGAGGGATGTTGCAGGTTTACTCTGGGATGCCATCAACAGTAAGAACAGACATTGATTGTCTTCTATAAATGGAGCTCCTCCTTGAGGGAATGAATCCTGAATTCTGAAATATCTATGAATTGCTTAGGACTTCCAGGGAAGTGCCCTTGGTGTTGCCATCCCTTCCTCTAAGGCAGGTGCTGTTGTGTCACCTGGTTGGGGGTAGTCACCTCTCATCACTTCTGATCAGATTTTTAATCAAACCTTTGTCTGTGCTGCTGCTCATAAAGAAACTCAATAACTGTCATGGCCAAGGAGAGGGGTAGAATTACTTGGTTTGTGGAAAAGTATATGGGACCAGGAAGGAGATCCAAAGGTAAAATGAAAGGAAATAGAATACAGCAAAGTTTTCCAAGAATTTGTGATTCTAGAACAAGTAACAGAGCCAGCAGAATTTATATTACATGTATGAAGAAATATATCCCCAGTTCCCGTGAACGTTGCTAATTCTCTGTTAGAAAGAGACATGGTGAGGCCTTTTCTAATAAACATTGCTAATTTGGATAAAATAAACCATCTGTGGGGCTACAGTCAGCAAAACTGGCCTGGTTTAAGAGAGCTCACTGCAACACTGACCCAATGAACTGTGCATCAGGGACAGGATTCAGGCCCTCCATCATCATCAGGCTCCCCAGGCCCAGCATTTGGAAATGTTCAGCTTTCTCCAGGTCCTTGTCTGGGTGACAGGCTTGACTTGTGTGAGTAGAAATTTAGAAAACATCTTAAAATCCTGTGAGAAACCCCCAAAATTTTCAAGGCATGTGTTCATAGGGAACATACATCAGGGGATTATGTCTTTGTCTTCCATATAATCTCTGCAGAATGTTATAATGAATCAGGTTTTATCTCTCTTTACACACCCCAAATTTAGGGATTAGCATCCAAATCCGGAGTTAGGAAATAAAGTGGTCTCTTTCCTGTTAAAATTAATTATTGCAATAAAAAAAACCCCAAACACATTAACTACCCAGCTGTTTTGTATCAGGTCATTAGCTGCTCAAAATCACACGGTATTGTCACAGAATTAATGATTGCTCTTGCAGAACACCCAGTCTCTGGAATTGCTGTGCTAGAAGAACCCACTGCCCTGAGTCCTTTTATTTTCATCCAAAGCCATCTGTCCCAGTGTTGCAGCATCAGATCCTTTCAGCCATGAAATGCTCACTTGGCACAAGCTTTTCCCAGCATTTTTATCAGGTTGATGGATGGCACTCACATCCAAGAGGAAGGTGGTAAGTGCCATCTGATGTGCCTGACATGGGCATCTCCAAGAGGAAATCCCAGTGAAGCAACCTTTCAGTCCTGTCTTCTCTTTTGCCTTTCAGAGGATATGAAGCCTACAGGAGCAGGATCTATATTAGACATGGGACATTAATAAAGATTTTCTCTTGGAGAAATTGGCAGTAAAAATTCAGAACAAACTGATCAAGTAAATCCCAGAAGCCACTGATACAACCCCAAGGAGCATTAAAAGAAGTGTCCTCCATATGGCAGATGGGTAAAACAGAAGGGGCTGGCTCCCCTATTTATAGTGGGTTCAATTCTGAATTTAGCCACTATTAGGATTTGCTTGGTTTTAAATTAGTCCCATCCCCTTTCCAGATTTTTTTTTTAAACTTATTCACTGTGTCACAAGAGCTTGCTGTAGGCCCAGCTGTACATCCATTGTTCCATTGCTCCTAGAAGTGGACTAGGGATGGAAATTGAGAGTCAAGAATGAAAACCAGCAGAATTCTAAATCTTTCTGAGCCTGAGCTTTGGCTCTAGTAAAGTCATAAACAGAGATTTCTATGAAATAACTCCTCTGTGAATGTTGATTATGCAAAGAAACTCTGATTTTATGTACCAGGAGAAACATATTCAAGCTTCAGTGCAGACACTGAAGTTTAGTCTGAAATGTATGTTGATATTTTTTTTAAACCCTCTCCAAAACCTACAGAAAAAGTTAGGAATTTTAAGCAATATTTTAAAACTTTTTAAAGGGAAGAAAAGAACTTATAATTAGCATCTCTCTTAGTCTTCTGTTTTTTCTTTTAATTTAAAAACATCTGGAATCCAGTGTTGACAGATAAACCCCTTAATCTCTTTACTTATGTTAAATGTGCTCTCCAAGCCCTATTTTTCACTTCTAATTTAGTGGCATTTGAATGGGGCATGTGGAGAAAATGAGCCAGAGGCCGAAATAATTGCAGGAGGAATTGTTGTAGTGACTTCCCTGTTGGAAAAACACCTGAAGAACAGAGGCTTGCCCACAGACCAACCTCCTCTGGGCTGCTTCACCTGCCTTGACAGCTGGTGGTGGGTGAAGTCTTCTCCAGGCACAAGAAGCCAGGCTGCAAGATGCTTTTAAACTAAGATGTGTTCAGTTCATGGTTCTTTTATAGGTTCCTGTGCAAAATCAGTGCTGTATGGAGGATTCCTGGCTGGCCTTTGGTGAATTGGAGCTGCTGTGGAAGAGCTGGAAGCTGCCCCATTCTCTTGGGAATCACTTTGTAACGCTGCCAAGAAAAGCAAACTGTTTGTTCAGAGGCAGTGGCTTTCCAAGGGGTCGTGGGAGGTCGCCTGGCATCTGGCACTCTTAATATTTGAGATTTATTGGGAGGTTGGGTGGCAAAAACCTGGCATAAAATTGCATTTAGGGCTGTGAAATCCCAGATTACTTGTAAGCATAAGCCTGTTTTTCTGATGTGTTCCTCCCATGACAAGCAGGCAGGGTGTCCTGTCCTAAGATGGTTTTGTTTAATCATCTTTGCTTGGTGGCAAATGGCTGTCAGAGGTGACTTTGTCCAAAGTAAATCTGCTTTTTCCCTTCATTGGAGAAGGGCACATAAATCCCTGATGATGCTGTGAAATGTAAAGGGCACACCCCAGTGTTATTTGGAATAGTTTGGATCTCCTTGCAGCTTCTGGAGGTTTGTTTTTTTTCCTTTAAAGCACCATCTCCTGGAATCAAGGGATCCTGTGGTGCTTTTGGAATTAAAACTTTGTGGAACTGCAAGTTACAGGAAAATGCTTAAAACCATGTGAGCCATATGTAACAAAAGGCAAGTATTGGGAATATGGTGGTTATTAGTTTTGGTTGGTCTGTACACGGAATAATTTCTTTGGGAGTTGCAGAAGGATTGAGTGTCCTGACACTGGAGTGCTTGGAGCTTGCAGGGCTCAGGGAGCAGCCCTCCATGGAGTGGAGAGAGAGCAAATCCCTGTTCCTGGGGCACACGGTAGAGAATGGAGAATGTCAAGACACCTGCACTGACATTTTTAAGGCAATAATCTCAATTTTCAGTGTTCTGTCCCACACTTCATAAATGAATCATTGTGAGACATTTTAAAGAGTCTTCACTTCGACTTCAAGTCAGAAGGTATGTCAGTAAGAAGCAGTACTAGAACTGAACAAATAGGAAAAAATCCTTATGGATGTTATTTCAAATTCCAAAATTAATTTGTTTGGCCTGTGTTCAAAAGCCTCCCATGTCAGCTTTGTGGAAACACTTGGGTGCCAGTGTTTTATTACCAAACGAAGATTTTAAAGCTCCAATACTTCCAGTGAGTCACTGGAAGTGAATTTAGCAATTTGGAATATCTAATTCAGATTTTGCACTGTGTTAAGCACTGCAGTCATTCAGGTGGCAGCATCATAAACCTGAGTTTTTTCCATTTCCCTTAGAGAAAAGTTGAATATTAGTCAATAAACAGGCTCTGGCATTCAGAAGAAAAAGACTCAGAATTATCTAACTCAAAACAGTGGAAATTTCAGATAGTGAAGCTATTCCAGGAAACAGTGAGCTACTGAGTGTTTGTAATATTCATAATTTGGAAGGATCCAGAAGGATACTGCTGGTGTATCTAAAGCTGTTCCCAGGGAGCTGACAGAGAGAATATGAGAGAAGTTACAGGCAGTTCTTGTTTTTAATAGAAATTTTATGTGTGCAAACACATATCTCTTGCTGGTATCCCTGCAGCTAAGATGTTAAGAACAAAGCCCTGCTCATCCAAAGGCACCCTTCCCAAATTTTTAGCTCTGGATGGCAGCGGATTCAGTAGGGAAGCTGGAAGTTCTGACAACTCCAGGTTTATCAAGCAACTAACACTTAATGCATGCCAGCTGCCTGTGGTTTCTTTCCTACCACTGCCAAACCAATCCTAAATATGGGTTTCATATTAGAAATAAATCTTTTAGTATGTTACAGCGTGGCCATGTTTCTTAAAGTATGTAAAAGAGTGGGGGATCAGACTAAACTGCGGATTGTGGGCAGCTTTCTTTCAGAGTAGAATATTGTTTTTCTTAATTTGGGCTCTTTTTATAGTTATTGTCACCACTTAATGGGACAGGAACAGGGAGGGAAGAAGACTGGAGCAGGGCCTGGTGTGGGGGTGAGGATGTGTGTGGATGGGAGGGAGAGCAGGTATGCAGGGATTGGGTATTTAGGAATTTGCTGATGTAGGGAATGAACAAGGGTGGCTGTTAGGCCATACTCAAGAATTCCCTCCCCACTCTCATTCCTGCTGACCTGTGTGCCCAGTGTCCCAAACAATTATTTTGTCTCTATTTTCCCTGAGGCATTTTCACCCTTCCTGTCTCAGGCTGAGCTGAGCTGACTCCAGAGGGCCCAGAGCTGATTGCTCTTCCCAAACCCTGCGGCTCCATGCTGGCCAGGAGGGATGAGTAGGCATGAGGTGAGGAGCTGGAAAGAGTAAGAGCTCAGCCCAGGCTTGCTTCATTCTGGACTTGTTGTTTATGTAAACACTGCACTGCCCTTTCTGCAAGGAGACAGAGTGTCCATGTGAAATTCCAGAAACAACCCCACCTGTGCTCAGCAAGGGTGGACCTGGCACAGGATCTCTGTGATGGCACAGAGGGAGCCATGGAGACCAGTGCCTTTTGCAAACCCCTCTCTGGAGCAGCAGGTTACATAATGGCTGTGAGCAATCCTGCTGTTTACACCATCCATTACAGAGCTCTTTGGCAAGTGCCCACCTGCCACAGCTCAGCCAGCACCACCAGCCAAACGCTGATCTCACAGCCCCACTGAAATGGCTGTGGATTTATCTGGATCTGAATGAGGTCAGGACCTGGCCCAGGATCCACAGGAATGGTCAAAGTTGGTGTGTGGAGCTGCTCACAAATCCCTGCCTGTCTGCTGCTCTTGCAGGCTCTGAATCCTTTTAAGGCTGCTTTGCCACGGCTTTTGGGTTGATCTAGCAATTGAAAAATATTATTCCTAGTTATGAAAACAGAAAAAAACCCGAAAAAAATTATGGATTTCACGTCCCTGCACAGAGCTTCTGGCAGCTGGTATTCTTTCTGCAGTTGTAATGACAAATAACACTAACCTTAGCCATTTTGCTTGGCACTTGGGATTGTGTTTTCTGCAGCCACTATTCTGCCCAGAACAGGGAACAGTTTGTAATCACAGTTTTGGTTTTTCACCTGCTCGTGTCCAGAACCAAGGCTAAAGGAGAAGATTAAAGGCTTTATTTGCATGGGAACAAAAGACACAGGATCCCAGAGATCAGAAAACACCTTGTTTTGGAAGGCAGTGGAAAGGATCTCTGTTATCTCACAGATTATTGTGAGCTGTGGGAGGGTTCTTGGCCAGCCAAACACGATGGTTTTCAGCAAAATTAATTTCTCTTATGCTGTGTCTTTTTTCACATCTAACCATGCAAAATTTGCTCCCCAGAATTTGTTTTGCTAAGGGTCTGCAAGCAAATAAGATAGAGAATCCAAACAGAATAGAAAAGAGGAGTTTCTGAGTTCAGGTTCTTCCTGGGTGTGACATCAGTGATATCAACACCACAAAGGTTTTAAAATCAGACCAGAGAGTTGGTCATAAGGCCAGAGAGGTGGTCATACTATGACAGCAATAGATTCTCTCCTGCTATGTCATTTGTCACCTTTCAGAGAGGGCTGAGTGGCCTGTTCATCTCAGATCTATTGGCGTGAGGTTTCCAGAGACCCACCAGCACTGGCTGAGCCTTTGGGTGTGATTCTGGATGAACTCAGTGGGCAGGTAAACGTGCAGTGCTTACAGGGAGGGACCTCCCTCTCTGCACACTGCAGGATGGACAGCCAGGCTCTGCAATTTCATTCATAAATTCTCCAAGCCTGAGTCAGTTTGCACAGTCCAGTGATATCCTGCAATTTCAGCACAGGGTGGTCCTTTCAGTTTTCAGAATAATACTCCAGAGTGTCTTTTAACACAATGGATGTGATATAAGCAATTGCTGCATTGAATATTTCACTGCTAGACTTGTAAATATGCAAACCCATCTGGTTGGACCATATTTTAAGAGCATGGATGCTAACTTATGTTATTACGAGAAATGGGAACATTACGATGTGTGTTAAATTAAACAACAATGTCCTGCACAAAGAACTTTCCATCCTGACCACATTGCAGGTGATTTCTAGCAATTGTTTCTTCTGTTTCAAGGAGAAAATGGCACAAAAGCTAAACCTAGGAAATCTTCACAGAGACTGACCCAGCTATCACCCCCCCAGCTATCTAATTTTTGCAATAAAGCAGAAGTTGATCAAACCCTGTGGAGCTGTTCAGGGTGCAGGGAAGTCTCCCACGTACCACAGATATTTACTGAACAACTTGAATATCTTGAATCAAAACAAACGGGGCAGCTTTATCAGTAGACTTTCCCTGCTTTTCTAATCCTGTTTCTCATGCAAGCTCATTGTAATAATCCAGGCTGGATGTTGTCCAGGCAGCTGGTGGATGTTGTCATTCTTCCATTGGCTTGACAATGGAGGTGTGGGCCAAGAGTGAGAACCTGGAAGAATAATTACCTTGACCAAGGCATCGCTGGCAGTTTTGGAGACAGTAATTACTAAGGGCCATGCAAAATCCTCTCCTTCTCTTTCTGGATGATTGAAAGGATTCAGCTCTGCATGCCATCACTGGGTGTTTTGGCTTGGAGAGGTATTTGGAAGTTCATTCATTACTTGTTATAATCCCTCCCAGTTCAGCTGTGCTGAAAGCGAAATATTTACATTAGAAATAACATCCTCACTGCCAGTAACTGAGCTGCCCATTGTAGAACCTGTGAGGGAAATGAAGTCTTTATAGTGCTCTTTGCTCTGCCATCCTGTTGATCACTCAGATTTTGCTCCCTTGGTACTCTAATGCACGTGTGACCTTCAAAGCAAACCCCGAGCATGGCAGCAGAGCCAGCTTTTTGCTATATAGAATTAGAGCTTCAAATACTTCTCTTTTGAACTACCCATCACTTGAATTTGTGACCAGTTTTGGACCTTGGCTACGTCCACTCTATTCAGACTCTCTTACTTTCTGCAGATTTATTTTGCCCTGTTAACATGATTTGAGTCCAAACACTACATCACAAATGTGGGCTTTTCGGCAGCTCTCCAGCACTGTGTTGAATCTTTCTCTTTTGCCCTGCTTTTAATAATTCCAGTCTATGTGGACAGAGCTGCTGCTGCTTTTAAGGCATGTCTTGTTGAAGCTTTGCAGGCTCCTTCAGATTTGCCCAGGACTCTGTTATAAAAGGAGAAACTAAATCTCTTATCCATTCCACTTCCAAATCTGTGTGTTTCTCTTCTTTCCAAACACTTCATTTAGAAAGCTGGCCAGAGAAGCCTGAGCTAATGCCACGTGCCTCATGCAGTTCTGTTGTTTAGTCCAGGCAAGCTTTGCTATTGTAAACTTTTTTAGAGATCTAGAATTAAATGTGAAACATGAGTCAAACAGTTTTTGAATGTGTTTAACTTGGAACACTTCTTAGTTATGATGTCCTGATTCAGTGCAGGAGAATGTACTTTTTTGCCCTCGAACAGCTTTGTAAGATGGTTATCAACTGGATAGATATGGACTTACTCATCTTGCTCCTGATTCATTTGCTTTGGTTACTCCAACTCCAGCAAGGCAAACCAGGAAACTTTGCCAAAGAAACTCACGTTTCTCTGACTTCGAAATGAAAAGAAAGCCTGGATCTGCAGGAAATATTCCCTTCTTTGAAGAGGTTTAGAGCAGACAGGCACAGAATCCACTTTGGCCCACCATTGCAGCAGAAGTATTTTATGCAGAGCAGGTATGAGGGAATTGAGCACAGCCATGTTGTGAAACACTTGTCTAACCCTTAAACCTATAGACAAAATCCATCACTGTTAGATATCTGCAGGGCCACATGGTGATTTGAAAGATCCTTTTGGACCAGATTTCTTTGGTTCTTTCACCTCAAGAGTGTCTTTGTACCAAAGAACTCCCATTCCTACTCTGGTGTCTGATCTACTGTGTGCAGCCCTGTTGACAAATGCTGCCTCTTTGTCCCTCTGGCTTCATCTGGATGAACTCAGGTTTTGTCTTGCACTGTCAGAGCTGTCGTGCAGACCTGCAGCAGGTGAACATCAACAGAGTTTGCTTCTGGTCCACCCCGCTCTGCAGAGCCAGAGGATGTGCTGATTTTAGGAAGGTTGGTTAGGCAAGCTCCATCAAAGAGTGCATGACATCCCTCAGGGAAAATCGCCCCTCCAGCACCTCTGGAAATGATCTGTGCTGGGTCAGGCAATGGTGCCAGTCCCTGGGAGTGCCCTCACGTTAAAGAGATTTGCACCACATGTAAACATTGCTTATCATGACTTTCTCTCTCCTGAGTGTGGCATGGAGAACTTGTTTTGGCATGGAAAAAAAAAGGAAAGGTAATCTGCAGCCACCATATCTGTCCTGTATCAAGGTCAGAGCATTCCTGACCAAGTTCTGGCTCTGATGCCTTGGAGCTCTGTGTGTGCTCTTTGGTTTAAAGGTTTTCTGCGACAAAAAGCTATTCAAAACTCAGAATGAAAACACAGGGCATGGTCAGGTTATCCAAAGTCAGCTCGTGGAAACTTGCTGCTAATTGACCAGTATTTTCCACTCATCTGAGATAGCGATGGAAGTCAATGTTCATTTATTACCTCAGCTGGCCTAAAATGTCACCAGTGGTTGTTTATCTCAGCAATGCACCTCATGCAGCTACCAGCTGTGCCTTGGCTGCTTGACAGTGCAAAACCAAGAGGGACTCTGCCTGAAGTCACGTTTTATTCAGTTGTCTCTGGCCAGATTCGTTCTGTTACCCTTGTACACTCACGTTATTTGTAACAGTTGGCCAAGGATGGGCCCATGTTCATCAGGAATTACTCAGAAAGCCATGGTGGAAGTGGGAAGGTTAGCAGGGACCTGGTGTCCCCACCAGGAGAAAAGAAGTTGTGTCCGTGTGAAAGGCTCTGTATTGGCTACCTGCAGGTGCTGGGTCCTCTTGTGAATATTTCAGGCCTTATCTGGGGTCTGCACTCTCTGTGGGAAAAAACAGCACTAATCTGGTCAGCTTTGACAAGTTATTGAGTGAGAACTCTTCTCATAATCCAGACTTTTGGTTTGGTACTCACTTGGCTTTCAACAAACTGGTTCTCTTCTGTGGGAACGGAGTTTGTGTGCCAAAGTTTTGATTAAACAGTTTTGTTGCTCTTTTTAAAACAACAAACCTGTGTTTGGTTGTTACAGTGGTTTATTGACATTCATGTTTCACCCTAAAAGCAAGTTTAAAAAAATCACATTTTGGAATTTCATACTTTTTCTCCTATTGAGAAACATTCAGATCCCACTCCTTCAGCTTGGACACAGAGAGGTTTTCTCCTCATTTCTGGAGCTGTGGACACACTCCAGACTCTGAATATGCAGGTTTTTTTCTATTCTGGAGATTTTGTCTGTTCTGAGATGGACAAAAGTTAAGTATGTGCCTCCACCAGACTTTGTTGGAGTTTGGATTTATGTACAGACAGAACTGGAATTCTACTCTTGTGATTGAGTGCTGCTCTGCATTTGACCTATGCATGTTTTTGAAATTGGTCTAATATTAAGGCAAGCAGGAACAGACACTCTACAGGGTAGGCTTCCCTGAAGGCCTTGTTTGAGGTGGAGAGGTTCAAATGTTCTCTTGGAGAGGAGTCCAGCATGTTTCCTGCCTAAGAAGCCTTCACTCTTCAAGCTATGAGCATAGCTTAGTTATTTCCATATATATTTTTTTAGAAATTTGAATTTATGGGAGTAAATTTCCCATTTTGGCTCAGAGAGTCTAGGATTTTTGCCACTGCTCCTATTATTAGTTCATTAAGTTCTTCCTCCTCATAATTCTTTTGCATCATATTGTTGAGTTATGACCCCCTGTGCCTGGTCTGCAAGATCATTGCTTGTCATTTGTGACCAGCACTCTCCAAATTTCAGATCTTTGGTTTTAGCAGCCCTCGAATCTCCTGTAGTTTATTACCATGCTCATTTAAATGCATTTCTTGATTGCTCTGTACCTAATCCCTTCAGAGATTTTCCTGTTTGGTCGTGTGAGTGTCACATCATTTTGTGGTCAGCACATGAGCAGATCAAGCCATCACCAAACCAACCTGTGGTTCTGGATTTGTGAGGTGCCCTCACTAGGGAAGGCAAAGATCTGCTGAGCAAGATGCTGAAGGGATTGATGGCTGTTTACCAGATCATTCTCACCCCGTAATTACGAAAGGATGTTTTTTTAACCTTGGAGATGGAGTTCTGCAGGGGTCACTGGTGGGGTGCTTGTCACCCATGGTGTTTATCATCCAAGGTTTTTCAAAACAGAGCGAGAACGTCCATCATGGGAGAGTTACAATAGTGTGTTTGTCACTCTGTGTGCTGGCATCCATGGCATGAACAGGACAGGGCATCATGGAGGGGGCTGGGGAGGATTGTTCTCTTGCAATATTTGCTGTCTTAGTCTTGTGTGGTCCTTGCCAATGTGTGTTTATTTCCCTCTTCACAGCCAGTGTGGTTTTATTCACCATTCAGAGAAATTTCTGGCTGTCTAAAAGTGCCTTTTCACCTGCATGAAGTCAAAGAACAGAAACAATGTTAATTTGAGACAGAAACAGAAGTTTTGGCTCCTCTACCTTTGCTTTCTTCCAATGATCCTGAAATTATTTAATGAATTCTTCCAGCATAGTGAGAAAGAAGACATGAGGCTTAGATTCATGCACACATGGCAAGAATAGATGTGATATTAAGTCATGTAGTCTTTTATGAGCAACCCCTGAAAGCTGGCTGGAAAATTTCAAAATCCTGTTTTCACAGAATGGGTAAGATTGGAAGGGGCCACAGTGGGTACTCTGGTCCAACCTCCCTGTTCAATGGAACTCCATTATCAACGCTCAGTCAAAACCATAACCCTTTCTTTCTTTCTTTCTTTCTTTCTTTCTTTCTTTCTTTCTTTCTTTCTTTCTTTCTTTCTTTCTTTCTTTCTTTCG
>VZUI01040077.1:0-59763 GCA_013401135.1 Cettia cetti | reverse complement strand
TCCCTCCCTCCCTCCCTTCCTCCCTTCCTCCCTTCCTTCCTTCCTTCCTTCAACAGCAGAAGAAGCTGTATTGCTGATAATCCAAGGCAAATTCAGGCAGGAGAAGGAGTCTCTCAAGTTGAAGCGTATTCCCTATCTCCACATGCCTGAATGTCTAAAATCCCTCACATCCAGGAGGGAAGCAGTGCCCTTTTGTATAAAACATCCTGCATTGAGGAAGAAGGTGGTCCTGACAGGTCATCCTAAAGCCAGTGTGTACGTACTGCACCTGAATGCCAGAAGCCTCTCAGGTGAGTGTTAACACAGAACTCTTTTTTTTTTTTTTTTTTTTTTTTTTTTTTTTTTTTTTTTTTTTTTAATTTCACCACCTTCATATTTGTGAGGGGAGAATCATGTCCCTCCTTATCTGCTGCCATCTGGTAAAATGGAGCTGTTGTGGTCTTTCAGCAGGGCAGTTTCAGTTTGTGTGCATGCAGTCCATCCACTGTGCTCCTCACATCACTGCCAGCAGAGCCTGGCAGACAGTGCTGCAGTCCTGCTCTTTTCTACAAAGACAAAAGCTCTGCCTGGGAAAACTGTCAGCACACCATCAGGAGAGCTTCAACTAAGAAATACAGGGGCATCTAAAAGCCACTGAGGTGGATAACTATGAACCATCAGGCTGAAGAACAGCAGTACCCTTCAGTCTTCAAAGAAATGTTTACCCTCAAGGACAGTTTTTCTAAGCAAATATTCAGTTAAACCATCAGGGAATTCTTTTCAATTCATATATGGGCACCAGCAGAGTAGACACTGCAGCTACAGAAAGTGGGTACTGCCTGATTTTCTAGAAAATGCAAGCTGGTGGAGGGAGCTGCCACTACTCAGAGCCACCTCTAGCACCCAGATTCAGGTCCTTGGGGTCACCCTGGTTTGTAGACTGGTCTTATGTAGCTCTCCAGTCAGCCTGCAGTGGTAGTGGTGCATTGCAGGTAGGAAATGTTAGGAGGATTTGGCTCATCAGATATAGTTTCTTGAGGGGAAAGAAGATGGAGAGCCACTGTAGAAGTTTGTCATCTATAATTGGATTTTCCCTTAGGTCTAACTAAAAATAAATTAGCTAATAGTATATTCAATTAATTTTGCCAAATTTGAGCAATTCTTTTAATTAGGAGGGAAGAACTTAATCTCACAGAAAACAGACAATTTCCAAAGGCTAGCACAAGAGTATGCCACCTGAGTATGTTCATATGAATTGCTGTGAGATGAGAACCACACAAAAACTTACACAGAAAATACAATTACATGCAAGTAGTGGAGACAGCAGTGCAGTGTGAGCTATTTAACCTTGAGGAAGTGGCATGTGTGGTTGGGAGGACAGGTATTGTGAAACTTTTCATTTTTTTAGTGAGAGATTGTCAAGCCAGTGTGTTATGATAAAATCAGAATTTCATTTTCGTGCTAAGGCTAGGCACATTAATTGAGTGTCCTTACGCACATGCAGGTGAGTAGAAGAGGGCCTGCAGCTTTCAGTCATGTTGCTGAAAAGTGTGTTTGTCTGTACTTTAGCAGGAAGTTTATTTACTAAGCTTGGGAGGAAGCAGGACAGGAGAGATGTGGTATAGTCATGGCTTTATTGGGGTTACAGGGCAATGGCACTGGTTGCAGGCAGAAATTTCAGGACACAGAAAGACATTGAGATCATTGAGCCTTTTGCCTTTCTCTCAGCATAGCCCAGCATGAAAGGCCTTGTGGTGATAGACACAGAAACTCCACAGCTGCAAAAATCTCTCTGTTGGGTCACTTTTAGTGCCTGGTACCATATATTTATACATGATCAGACTTTGGAAAAGAGGATGTTTAATTCTGATAGAGAGCTGCTCCTGTCTGCTATCTTACTGACAGTACAAACAGACAAAAGACAAAGTAATAAAATGTTTGCCATTTTTTATTAAAGTAACTGTTAACCCACTGGCAGGTTAACAGAACTGTGTGTGTGATTAAAAATTAGAAAATTTGGCAAAATTCTTTTTATCTATTTTACAAACTCATTTTTCATGTACTACACTTTTGTTTCCACTTCTGTCTGTCCAGTTGCTCAATAAAAAAAGCCAATTTAGTATTTACCTCTCTCTTCTGTTATTAGAAAATCAGAACTAGGGAATATGCTGAAGTGAGGAGTGAAAGTTTCCCAGCTGAATCCAGCTGGATGGACCGAAAACTGCTTCTTTCTGAATGCTCCCTTGCATAGATACTGAAATATTAAGTATAAAAACACTCCTAGTGCTTCAGGTACTACACTAGTTAAAAAAACCACCCCACATAAAAAGGCCCCGCCCAAAAACAAAAAACTACCACCAAACAAACAAAAACCATTCCCTCACCAAAAACCCCTCACAAAATAAAAAAGGAAAAACAAAAATAAAAAGAGAAAACCCCTCCAAACTTTAAAAGGAAATCCAGTATTTAGTTCTTCCAGAGTTGCCATAAAACCATAGGGCATTTCAGACAATTTTGAAACCATCGTTCTCCACAAGCTTACATGACAAATCATGTGTGATGACAAGTCCAGAAAATTATCAGGAGTCTTGTGATCTTTGGTGTTTTTTCCTTACAGTCTCAGTTTGTGTGACTAAGCAATTCCTTGACAAACTTGGCTTTTAGTTTTGGAAAAAGTTTGTAGCCCTTTGGCTGCAGAGCTAACCTCAGGGACCAGAAGTCTAGAGACTGAGTAAACAGAAAAATAATTTAAAAATGTTCATTTTTAAAAATCATGTGCTTTTCAAAACAAGTTTATGAGTTTTGAGGTTTGTGGCATGATTGTTGAGTGTGTTAATTTAGGAGTATCAGTTCACATTTGGGAGGATGAGCTCTTTCTTCCCTGTGTGTCAACATGGCACCACTCCTTGTACTGGGGACAGTTATGGATATTCAGTTGATGCTCCAAGGAATTATGGCCCTGGGCCCAAATATTTAGTTTTTCCAGGCAAATTGTGGAGGTGTTTTTGTTTTTTTTTTTTTTTTTTTTTTTTTTTTTTTTTTTTTTTTTTTTTTTTTTTTTTTTTTTTTTGTGGTAGAGAGCTGATGTCCTGCAAACCCAGATAAAAAGGGGGATTGGGGTATCTGACCCAGCTGCTACCCCTTCATTTTGATCAGAGGTCATGCCTTGGCCCAGCACTGTCATGGAGTGAAATTTAGACTGTTTTCTAGATGAAAGAAATTGGATTCTTTTACTGTGTATTTTCCTGCAACATTGTGCTGTTTGCTGTTGCTGCAAAACCTGAGCCTTTTCTGTCCAGCTGTTGGGAATAGGGATGACAGAGGACCCTCCCCCAAAAGCCTGCAGGAATAGCTAGAAGTGTTATATCACAAAATATCTCCTAAATCTCAAAACTTTTTTCTTTGGAAACCCCAGCTATGGTCACTGTAGAGTCTCCTCTGCAGCTTCTGTGGCACATTATGGCTGTATTTAAATTAAATGTATTTCTATTCTTAGCCAAATTGACACATCGCTCTCTGAATCTTTTCCCAAATTGCCACTGGTCAGATGAGCAGGCTGTTTTAGTAACCTATTTCCTCTTGGAAAGCGTCCATTCATTATTAATATTTCTTGTCTCACAACAAATATCGCTTACGCCTTCCTCTTTACTTACTCAGCTTTTGAAAAAAAGTCTCTGGGGCAAATACCATGATAATTCCCTGCTTCCCTCTGACAGTACAGAGCAAACTGCTAAATCAAGGGTAGCTTTTCTCTTCTATAAATTGTCCTGGCTCCTGCTTGGCACTGGCAGCTGCCTGGAGCCCTGGTTTGTGTCCCGGGCACCCTCCCGGACACTGCAGCAGCTCCTGCCCGGCCCGGAGCTGCCTTCCCTCTCCTCGGAGCCTTTTCCCGGCCTGAGGAGCGAGCGGCACAGCCATGGGCTGGCTGCAGGTGGGCAGAGAAAGAAAGGGCAGCGCGCTGCCCGGCGGGGATAGCCTGTGAGCTGGCACACTCCCACCATTACCTCTGTAAAAAGCACATTTTCACCCTCTGTCATGCACAGCGTGAACCAAACAGTTGCTCAGGAAGCAGCCAAATAGCTTTTCCCTAGGAAGAAAGTGTTCCAAGCAAGGCTTCCTCCTCCGCAGGGAGCGCAGGAGGGCGCCGTCCGTGTCAGCCGCCCCGTCCGGCTTCATTAGGCGGGGCAAGCAGTGTTCTCCCTGCGGATCCTGCTGCTAACCTTCCCCCCGAGCGGGGTTAGCACTCCCTGTGCGATGCCCCGTGGTGCAATGGAAAAACTGTCCCTCTGAGAGTTTTGGCTGCTGAGACACAACGCAGTGTTCACCTGGCGGCCCCAGCGCTGCCTTTTCCTCTCCTACCTGCCAATGCTCAGCACTGCGCAGAGCAGAGCCACGTTTGGAAAAGTCCCTTTGCAAAAGCTCCAGCTTATGACCCAAATTCTCAGTCCCCATTAAGTGACACTAGAGCTTTTGTTGCTATAAAAAGAAATCTTCAGTGGTTGCCTCTCAGAGCTGTAGCCATCCGGAAATACCACAGCAAAGCCACTTTCACATTTTCTGGTTTTTTTCCTGATTATCAGAATGTAGGCTTCTCCACAGTGCTCTGCTTAGCACTTCCAAAATGTCATTAATAACTCAAGTGGCAAGAAATGTAGGATCTGCTGGACTTGCTGCTGGATGTGGGGCAATTACTCTCTCCTATCTCCCACCAGATATCCTACTTTCTGCAGAAATAAGGATTTCTTCAACGTATGAGACCTTGGCAGGACACCAAGGGGACTGTGAAATATCTAGTCTTCCCCCACTACAAAATTCAGCCTAAATCCCCCTCCTACCCCTCTGTAAAGGAAAATAACGATTCTGAAATAGTGTGTATTGCCACCCACACCTAGACAAAACACACAGCCTCAGGAACAAGGGCTTTTAGTCTCCTGGCAGCCTCACCAAGGCAGCTGTCTTCAAGAGCCTAGGCAAAACCAGGAGACACTGCAACTGACAGTCGAGGCAAAGCCCTGATTTCCAAGTGGCCATGGCCCGTGGAGAGACAATCTTAAACAACCTCCCTTGTGGCTGCTGGGCATGCAGATACCCATGTTGGGCTGGTTCATTGCTTCTCCTTCTTTTCTTTCATTAACCCTGCAATACCGCCCTCAACTTCAAGAAAGACTGGCTTACCTAACCAAGAGTAAATCTGAAAAACCCCAACCCAAGAAGCAGTGACCAGCTCCTTTGTAAGCACTCTCTCTGGCCAAGGCCAGCCTGTGCTGAGAGTGGCAGGGGTTGAGGACAGGGACAGAGGCACTCAGGCTATCCCATGGGGTACTTCTGCTTTGGGCTGCTGGGTAGCAGCTAGTCTTGGCTGGGGATGGCAGTAGAGTTTGTAGAAAACCTGTATAAGCTTTTGTTCTGTCATGGTTTTTCCAGTAAGTGTTGCTCTGACCCTGACTGTCAACAAGAGCATTTCACTAGAGAGCTTCTAAGTTAATGACATGTCCTAAGTAAAAGGAGGGTTAATAAAAACCCAGACAAAGAAGGTATGACACAGATATCTTTCTATTCCTCTTCCTTCCCTCCCACCCCTTGTAAGGAAAGAGATCACTCCTTAGAGGAAAAAACACAGCATCCGGAAAAAAGCTGCTTAGTTGTCCCCTTGTTTTGTTATGCTGCTGATGTGCATGGTCCATGCTGGGAACAAGGAATCACTTGTGAGAATTAGTGGCTGAGGGAGCCTGGACCTAAGGGAGCCCCTCACCCTGGAACTTGCACTAGCAGAAGCTCCATCAGAGTATGGGTGTGAGCCAGAGTACAAAAAGAAGATATAAAGGTTGATGGAGAAAAAAAGAAGGCAAATATAGAAGAAGATACAACTAATCCTGTAGCCTGCACAAGAGAAGATGAATGTGCGTCTATATAACCTACAAATAAATATCTGAGATATATTCAGAGAAGACTTAGAGTGTCATTATTAAAAATGAGCAAGATAGTCAACCTGAACTTCAGATTCAGTCAGGCTGGGGCTATGCATTGGACTTGTTTACACAGGAGAAGGGGTTCCTCAAATCCAGACTGGACAGTCTGCACACAAAAATACTGTTTGTTGGTCAACAGGAAGCTTCTGCACTCAGTTCTGGAGCTAAAAGCTCTGTGTTGGGTGAAGTTGAATATAAAGATGTAGGGATCTCTGAGATGTAGGGATCTCTGAGATTTTAAATTATAGGTCAAGTGAGAGGGCATAAATCAGGAGGGATTCTTTTTGTTACCTCCCTGTGTTCATCATTGTACAGCTGGACACATAATGTTGTTGCGCAATGCTGTCCCGAGGGAGACGAAGTGAGAAAAGAGGAAGTTTAATTTTTTCTACAACTTACATAGATTTCTAAAAAGGAGACCAGATTGGAAGACTGAGGTTCAACCTCTTCAACTCCACTGGTCTTAGAAAGTGTCCATCAATTGTCCTTTCACAGAAAGGAATCCAAAAAACATGATAACAGTTCTGTGAACATTACTTTGTTTACATGAAATTTCTGACTCCAAGGCTGAAGGCTGGAAAACAAGGCGACATAATGTGAGCAACTTGATGGAGTTGAAGATGTTTGTATGCCTCAGGCCTTGATGGGACTCAATTAGTCTGAGCACTTAAGAAGAACTCCTGGATTTCCCTCCCAAAGGGTCAAAAGTTACCCATCCTAAATGGCTTTTGGCATTGCTGAGTGCCTCAGCTTTGATTTCATTCAATCAAGATTGAACAGGTCTGCTGCTCCACATAGTTTTCTCCAATTTTCTGTGCTCATCAGATCAGGCTCCAGCTCTATAAATACTTAGGCACAAGCCTTTATGCATATCAAATAGTCCCTCTGTGTAACTGCACAGTCAGATCAGAGCACATTCTGAAGTCTTTGAAGAGCTGAGGCCTGGAGTCCTGGAGGGAAGGTGCTCTCAGCTTGTAAAACCAGTTAAATATTAGCCACTCCTATGGCATGATGAAAATACTAACAACTGGTGTTCAGTATAATTTTCTGCATTGTGTGCATTTTTCTAAACATTTTATAGCAGCACTGATATTCAGAAGAACTGCAAAAGCTGTTTACTTTCTGAGTGCAGTAATTTATCCTGTCAGAAGGAAAGCAAGGAAGGAGAATAAAGGCAGGTATTTTCAATAGCAGTAATCACTACTGTGACAGACATCTGCAGAAGGCAAAGGGAGAACTAAGGCACTGCTGTGCTGAGGGCTGCTCTGGCTACCAACAAAAACACTTCTCTCTTCTTGTTGCTGGGGACTTGCCCAGATATCATGACAGGCTTACACGGGTTTCTGATCCTATCAGGCCTCTCATGCCTCTGGCCTCCCCCTTTTCTCATGTGACTACTGATTTTAGGTCTCAGGTAGTTGTTTTAAGAGAAAGGGAAAAACGAGGTTTTCTTTAAGCCCAGTTTGTTTTAAAGAAGTATCCATTGGATACTCTGAATGGTTTGTCACCTTTGGACAGGCAAAGATGTTCTGCTAGGCCAGATTTCCATGCTGCCATGGCAACTCTGTTTGCAGGACCCCAGCTAGACATTTTAAAGGTGTCCTTGGTATTTTCAAGAGACCTACAAAAGGTTCACAGTCACGTAGACACAGTCTCAGTGTGCAGTTGAAGACAAAAGTTGGCAACTGCCATATGACTATAAAATTGATTGAATAAAGTGGTTTTTAATGATTGTAATTTCCTGATTTAATGCATAATAGGCAGCTGCACTCTGGATCCTTTTAGCAGAAGGTACATGGAAAAATGACCAGGTACATTTTAGAACCAGAGGCTGACTCTCCACTTTAATAAAACAGAGCAGAGATCACTACCTGGCCCTGGGGGCTGTGGGCACAGCACTACTCACATCTGTACTAGTAAATTCACTTCCCCCCCAACCTGGATCAGTGTCTCTGCCCTAACTACTGCAAAGACCCATGCTGAGTCCTGACTGTGTCTGGGAGATTAGCAGCATCTGGAGTTCCAACATCACTGAGGAAGCGTTGAGCTTGGTTCATTGCTTTGAAGATGCCTATGTGGCTGTGCATGGAGCTGAGGTGTTACAATCCACACATGAGCTGCTTAGTTTAGCTGGTGTGACCACCCTGCCTGAACTGGTGTGTCTTTTTGTCCTTCCCTCCAGCCTCCCCTCCGTCCGGGTGAAGCTCAGACTGCCCATACATGTGTATGAGCAATGTGGATGCTAAGTGAGACTTTGCTGAGATTTCAATTGACAGCTGAGCTTTCCCCTCCTGTATCACGGCAATTCCATCCTCTGGGCTGTGTCTGTGAGTGCATTTGCCCACGGCAAAGGTCTGGAGCGTGTGTTCTGCAGTTCACTTAATGTCACCTTCTCCCTGCTGTCATAACACAGGCTGGGTGCTGCTCATCCATGCGTGTGCACCCCGGGCTGTCTCCCAGCACACTGCGACCTTGCCTGGAATTGGATACATGACTCAGGGAAGCATTTTTGTCTCAGTTCTCCATTATTTTTGTCAGCTGCTGTTGGGGCAGGACTAAGTCCCCTGAAAGGCTTTGAGTAAGTCTGAGTCCATTGTGGGGAAGAACTTCTGGAGGGTGGGAAAACCTCACAAGTGCAGATTAGATAGGAACTTTTTCCTGTTGTTTCTGTGTCAGTATAGAAACCCCACAGCATTATTTGTAGTTGACTCCTTTATTTGCCTGCTGGCTTTCAGAGAGGAAATTTCCCTGTGTTTTGACACAGCAGTAAGAGCTACTCTGTGAAACTGGGCAAGACTATTGGAGGAACAATGCAAGCTCCCCACCACAAATACAGCAACTGTTCTAAATATCCTACTTCCAAAGGGCTTACTTCAGGGAACATCTGCCATTGTCCACAGTTGCACCAGCATCTCAAATAAGCAGCTTCTAAATACCACCTCTCATAGTTCCATAAGAAAAAAATCCAGTTGCCATTTTATTTAACCTTACCTGAGTCTCTCAATAAAGAACACTCGGGGCTTATTTTCTGTTGAATGTAGCTGAAGTACAGAAGCCAGAGTGCTCATTTCTTCTGTTCAGAGTGAATGAGTAACGTGAGCATATTCAACATCTTCAGAGTCTTGAATCAGAGCAGTGTCAGTGAATGAATCCTTCATGCTCAGAAGTTCTCTAGTGAGGCTCTTTTAATTATTTTGTTGAAGCCCCCTTCATATTGAAAAGAAGAAGCTGGTAAAGGGTGTTGTGCTGGGCAGGGCTGACAAGTTAGTGCTTGCTGGTGGCTGATTTCTCCTGTGACTTCACCCTGGGTACTGCCAAAGGGGCATCCCCTCTCATTGCTCCTCATATGATGCAGGGAGCCAAATCCACTTTTCATCTGGATCACGGGCTGGTCCTGACTGCTTATGTCATGCCTATGTGGTTCCAGCCTCAGAAATTCAGAGAGAAGGCCAGAAGGGGCTGTGGGGTCATCTGAGCATGTCTATGCATCAAGTTTTACATTGTACCTGGTCACCTAAGCTTCGGGAACAATTACTAGTTTCATTCAAATAGTTGTGCCAGACAGAAACCATGGGGTGGCTTTTCTGCCTAGGCAGAAAACACACACTTGTCTCATCAGATGTCACCCCAAGATGTCAGCATGGTCACTAGAGATAAAAAGGTGCAGAGATACTCAAACAGATGCAATTCATTTCAGCCTGAAAAAGAAGTGTCCATCTAAAGAAGTGAACTGCACCAACAAATACCTGTGGTTCTCCAAAACCAGAAAGGGTTCCTCGTTGACACCTACCTGTCCCCACTGGAGGACACCCAGAGGAATCTCACCTAAAACAAAGAGAACTGCCACGTCCCTCCATATATTGTGTTATAGTTCATTCTGTTAAGTTCAAGAATTTGTCTGGCTTGAGGTTCCCATTGTTGTGTCTTCTTATCCCTCTCTTTCTTTGGTTAAAGGGTCTTTTGGTACCTTGGTAGCTTTCCCATAGAGAGTCTCTCTGGAGTGTAGATAAACACACGTGACCTGTCAGGCTTATGGAAAAAACCCAACCTTTTTCCCTTAAAATGAACCTTTTTCTTTTCATGCATGAAGATGCCCACAGAAGCAGGATGTTGCTTTACATCCTGGTTTACTGGTTTACAGTTTTGGCAAGACAGGCTCTGAGGCAGGAGTCCAACATTGGGATGTCTGGATTGGGTCCTGGATGAACTGGATTCCCCAGGAAATGTCAGGGTTGCTGCTCATTTCTGAACTCAATTAGGAGAGCAAATATGTATTTGACTGAAATAAAAACCCAAACCACTGCTGCATTTTTCTCCCTGATATTAAGCAAGCATTTAATTTCAAAAAAAATCTGACAGATGGCAGGGCTGTACCTAATGCAAGACTGAGCATTTCTCTAGTGAGTTTAAGGTGGTCTGAAAGAGATTCAAAAAGGCAAGGCGTGGAGGGATAGATGCATTATTGAGAATATAGAGAAGAAAACTCTAATATCTTTCTTGCTTTAAATTATATTGGGAAGGTTTTCTTCCTTTTTCCTAATTAGTTTTGCAGTGCAGAGCCATGCCTGGTTTATTCAGAAGTCTCCTGGGTGTCTGCCCAGGCACTCCAGGGTATCCTTCCTCTGGTAACTCCTCAGCAGGAAAGGCAGGATGAGGTATTATGTGCAGTGCCTGCACCCCTCAGCCATAGCTGAAGTCTCGTGGGCAGGAAACAAGAGCAGTGATGAGGGGACACCAGCCTCATGAATGATCTGGTTCCAGCAGCACTAAACCTTCTGTTTCTTGCTCCCATTTCAATTTTCCTGGTTTTGCTTTCTGCCACTGAATTGTCCCACTTGGAGACAGCACTATGTCTCCCACCATGTGGGGAGTCAGAATTTTAATGAGGCAAAAAACTATAAGGTGACATCTCTGAGGTGCAAATTTTGCAGAATAAATATGGAGAGTTTTGTAGCTATCAGTAGGTCGTAACTCATTTATAGAAAATGCAAACCAAATAATCCTTCAGGCAAAACAGCACTGAAAACCTTGGCTCGCAGACACATTATTCACTTGTTTAAGCTGTCCTGTGGGCTTTTCTGGATTGGAGATGCCTGAGTGCAGTCATTCATCAGGAGACTTCTGCCTTAACCCCTTCTTATTTTTTTTCTTCTTCTGTCCTTCTCCTTACACCCACATGGCAAAAGAGATTTGGGCAAGTTACCTACTCCTTCTTTCCTGCCATCTCGTATCTTACATCCTGGTGGTAATGGTGAACACATTATTTGGACTGAAGCATTGGGATAAAATAAATAGACATAGTTGTGCAACAGAGGTGTTTGTTTGCTTTTCCTCTGATGATTTACAGGGAATTCTGCAGAAGGCATGTAAGAGGAAGGATAACTATACAACTGAATTGTTGAGAGGGTCAACCCAAAACAACTCAGCTGCATTTTCCTGCAAGCTGGGCAAGCTTGCAATCCCTCTGGAGATGTTGGATTGATGTGGGGTTTGTTTGGATGTTCGTAGATTTTGATGCTTTTTCTCTAAAGGAAAATGAAAAGAAACCAAGTGTGAATGCTTAAACTGAGTTTTTCATAAGTTTTGCACTGTCATACAAATACACTGAGGTGAAATTTTTAAGTAGAAAAATAAAGAAATTTCACACTATTTTCCATATCTTTGTCATAAAGAGGTATGGGGTTTTTGTTACTCTTGGATAGTTAATTGCTTTATAGACCCTAAAAGACATAGTCTGAGGGCTGGGATATCCTCATGTCCCCTCATCTTTTCTATCCTTTCCAAAATCTTCCCATTCAAGCATCTGAACACAAGCTGTTACCATCTTTGTGAATCCTGGACCTTGGCCATGTTGTGCCCACCCAACATTTGCTCTTTGGACTTTCCACCACTTCCAGCTTCTGCTATTTTTAATGTACCCACCAATGAAGGAATAAATCCTTCCTGAACTTGGAGCAGCTTTCTTGTATGCAGGAGGAGGGATGTGGTGGTGACCTTCTTCATTCATGAGGAGAAAGAAGTGGAGATGATGCCACCAGCAGGAAGGAGAGGAGCAAGCATAGCCTTCCTTCCCCTCTCTAAGCTGTTTCACTTCCTGAGACACTTGGCATGGAAAATGGGCACCAGATCTGGCCAGTGGCCTACAATTTACATGTGTCTCTGGGTCTGTAGGGAGCATCATATACTTTTCCTGTAGACCAAAGAGAAGAGTTTGTCTTTTGGTGCCAAAATCAATCCAGAGATAGCAATGTGAATACACTTTTTTTTTTTTTTTTTTTTTTTCCCATAAAGTATGTACTAAGAAAAAAATAAAATAAAAATCCCCAACTGGTGGCTTGGGAAAAAATACAACTCTTTTTTTGTGTCTCTCCCATGCCTTACCCTCAAGGAAGGTTTGGGCAGGACGTTGGCCAGGACCTTATTTTCATTTCCATCAGGAATGTTTTTTAGCTGGCACACAAACTACATGTGTAAATAGTTCAGGAGTTTGGGGGAAGCTGCTTTACTATTTCCTCCTAGAACTAACAATGGAAACCCTTTGTGTACCGAACAAGCCTCGGCGGACATTCACGTCTCCTGACATGCAGAATTATCTGCCCTGCTCAAATATTAATCCTGACTGTGCTTCTCCCTGAGGAGCAGCTGTCTGCCTGCTCTGCAAAGCAGCCCAGCTGTGGGGGAGAAAGGTAGGGCAGGCTGGAGCTGCCAGCGTTGGGGTGCCCACAGAGCTGGCTATGAGGAGAAAAGCTGATTTGCAAGTATGGTTTAGGCTGATCTGAGTTTATTCTGTCACAGTGAATTCAACATCAAACTGAGAAGAGCAGAACTGCTGCACCGTGTGCAGAATCGGCCAATTCCAGCGTGTAATAGGTTAGCTCAGTGTAGTTGCACTTCTTTGCCTTGCTCAGTGGGCCTCCAATTTGTCTTCATTTTTTATTCCTGTCTCTAGCTTCACTTTGGCCTGCTTTTTGCAGCCTGTGCCTTTCTGGATTGATTGCGCAGAGCCTGCCTCACTGAGCCAGGCAGAGCACAGACTGATCCTGTTCAGTGTGTGCAGATACTTTTAAATGATCTGTTAACCAGAAACATGAAAACTCAGGTTGTCTTTGATGAAAAGTATTCAACTTGAAAAATTCTGAGAATTTCTAGTTTCACATTGTTGATAGTCACATAAAGATGGACCATTTCAAGATGTGAGCTTTGGAATATAAGCACTTTATGGCATCTTTTCTGTGTTTAAGGCCTGTTAGAAGAAAACAGGATACAGACAACTACCTGCATAAACTAGTTTTGAAAATGGGACCTAGTCTTAAACCTGCATGTACGTATCTTCATACATGATGTTGCCTGTTATAGCTCAGAGGAGCTTTATTAATTAATTTGGAAGCAGACCACAGCTGAAACAGAAACAGCAGCACACTGTGGGGAACATGGTATAGCTGCCCTTGTACAAAGCATTTGTACCCCTCCAACAGTGACCTCGGTGTTGCACATGCTATTGCTGACACAGGTATGCAGGACAAGATGAATTTCTGTCCCATTGGAAATACCCCAGCACCTTGGGAGAAGTTCCTTTGTAAACTTGTTGAGAATGTGCTGTCGGTGGTGCTCCAGGAGGAGAGGTATGGAACAGTTTTGAGTGCAACTTTTGTCTGAAACTCAATTTGAAGAGAAGCAAAAATAGCCCAAATTTACCAAAGCTGAGCAGCAGAGAGGAGAGGAACCTGACAACAGTGCATCATTGGTGGGGTGGGTGATTCCTCTGCAATGACCATCACAGCTCCTGGCCTCAGGCTTCCAGCTGAGAACTTTGCCATACCTTTGAGCATGGCTAGTCCCAGGACCTGGTGCATGCCATGCTGTCTGGCAACAAACCCTGCCACTCCCTGCAAGGAGGTGTCTGTGCCTTGGCATGCCCAAGTTGCCATCAACAGCAAGCAGCAAAATCCTAGGGAAATCCATCAGTGTTTTTGGAGCACTGCTGTTTTGAAAAAGGCAGCTTCCTTCCAAAGCCCAAGTGAGCAAACAGCATATGAGACAGGGTGAGCCAAGGGCAGTATGTTGTCATATAATGTTCTGATTCCTTTTTGCCCATCTGTTTATTTATGTGAATGAGGAGACACAAACAGTAGATTTGACTGAGACAGAGGAGCCTCTTTGTAACATCCATGCCCAAAGAACAGCAAAACAGGACAACTTGCAAAAACCTTCCTGCCAAA
Source organism: Cettia cetti (assembly GCA_013401135.1). Classification (NCBI taxonomy): domain Eukaryota; kingdom Metazoa; phylum Chordata; class Aves; order Passeriformes; family Sylviidae; genus Cettia; species Cettia cetti. The sequence continues at coordinate 45,596 of VZUI01040077.1, read as the reverse complement.
AGGTGAACCCCCAGCTCTGGTGTGTGTCTGGAACTAACACTCAGTTAATAGGAATGACCAAACCCAGCCCTGGCTTTGATGGATTTTATCTCAGTGCCTCCAAGCCCAGTAAGGAGTATTGAAAATCCTGGCCCACAACAAGTATCAATAACAAAATACCTCTGGCATTTTGTCTAAGACCCTGTATTCAGTAGAATGCATGGTTATATTAATTTACAGATTTATAACTTGTATTTTTCCATCTCTTAAGACAGTGGATTTACATAGCCTATATCACAGACAGGATGATGATATTTTGCACCACAGAGATGTGTGTAGTATGTAGAGATCACTAAATACACAACTAAATTACTTTTCCATTCAGGGTGGTATTAGAATGGCACCAGATAGCAGAGCAGGTTTAGTTCAGGAAATGAATGATGCTTTATGTAATCAAATCTGCGAGGGACATTTGGCAAAGAGGATGCATACAGACAAACTATTGCTGAGTCTGGACATGACATTAAAAACATTAGTTTTGAAGTTGGAGGGATCACTAAAGACCTGCAGGAGAGGAAATGGGCAGATCACCTCCATTTATTTCATGAGGGCCAATACTAGCAGACTCCAATTCTCAGTAGTCAAAGCACTGGTGCACTGTTTATGCACAGGAGTTAGTGCTGCTGTCTTTGTGGTCTTATGGCTACTTATACATGCAAGGATCAGTACTGCAGGTACTGTGAGGTCCAGACAGCCTCATTTAAGTGCATTTGTTAGGGAAGGGCAGCGAAGGCACGTTGTTTTGGAGAGCGGAGTCCGACTATAGCAGGAGTGTTGCTCCTAGCAGCAGGCCCTTCTCAGGCTGAAGATGTATGCAGATTGATTTGCACACCTGTGAGCATTCATCCAGCCACCTAAAATGACATTTTAATGTGTTATATCACTAGAATGTCTTCCTTGGGTGGGAGCATTCCTCCCACTTCTTCCAAACCCAACCTTTTCTATCAATCAGCTTAATTATACTCTAACCACAGTTTGGAAGTCTCACTCTATAAAGCTCAGATACCATGCTCCTCAGGTGACTCCAGCAAAATGCACCATATAAAACCAATGGGTAATCCTACAGAAATATCTCTCCCCTGTTTCCCAAGACTGGGGACCATTATTCTCATCAGACCAGTCTTTGCGACCTCACACAGAGCATTCCCAGTCCTGGTCACATGCTTTATTGCTGCAATGCAAAGAGAAAAGACACATTTCAAATGAATGCTGTGGGCTCCCCTTGCAGTACTAGAAAAAGAATGGATGTGCTGTCCTCTGGCCTTTCTCACTTCTTACAGGCTGGAGAATGAAAAGGGTCTCTTTGGGGCCACAAGAGAAAACTGAACCTGGAATCTCCTCAGACATTGCCCATCATTATCCCTCTGAAAGGCTGCCGGGAGAGGTTTAGCAGCCTCCACCCAAATCCAGATCCAGATAGACAGAGCTATGAGTAACCCAGTCTGCTCTCAGAATGAAACCTGCTTGGGCTGGGCTGGACTAGAGACCCCCTGAGCCCTCTTACAGCCTCAGCTATCTTCTGATTCCATGAAAGAAGCTGTTTTGATAGTATACAGAAGAGACTTTCAAGGAACCTGTGTACTCTGTTCATAGGCTTTCAAGGGGATGGCTTGAGTCTGCACTGCCAAACACCAGAGTAACATCATGCAATGAACTGATCTGCTGCATCTACTTGTCACCCAGGTACTGCCTGGACTTTATCTTGAGTTATGTGGAAAAGTGACTCTGCTAAAAAAAAGCAGATTTTCAGCTCAAGAGTTTGGAGGGGCAGTTCAGGGTGTATATGTAACCACAGAGGGCATGTGGTGCTCCAGGTCTGGGAGCCAAACAGAATTGCTTGGACTGGATTTGATTCCCTACTTCCACCGCTGCCTATGTCCACAGAAGGCTGCTGTGGGAGTGTGGTCTTTGGCAGCCTCCCCCAGTAACCCTTGGGCTTCAGGAGGTGCCTGAGCAAGGACAAATGCGAAGGGGGAACACTTACCAGGGCACCACCAACACTGCTGCTGCAGGGCTGGAGCTTTTATCTTATCCTGGAGACCCTCACTAGTTAAGCTAAAAATCAAACACATCACCATGATAGCATTAAGGGGGAGGGAATTTGGAGATTTGAACAATCTTGTGCTTAAACACGGTGATACAGCAATAAGACAAGATGCATACTTAAGGGAAAAGTAGATTAGAGTTTGGCTTCCCCATTAGGATTCCATGGAAAGAAACAGTGCAGAATATGTAGCAGATTTTTAACACTTTATAGCATCTCCTTCCCTCTTTAGAGAGCATGTACAGACTGTGAATTTTTATGCAATGATTTGCTAGGCACAATACACTAGAAATTTTGAAGAACTCTGCTTTCTCTGTCTCAAAAAATACATGTATTTGGGACTCTGCCCTTCAGATTTCAGAAATTCCTGCAACAGAGATTTAAAGACAAGTTAAAAATAACATTGCATTTCCAGCAGCAAGATTTTAAGAATCAGATGTCACCCTACCTGACCTCAATTAAGTCTGGCTGAATCAGCTGGATGGGATCAAGCAGGGTGTGAAAAATCTGTATTCGAGCAGTGGGCAGAGAAAAGAAGACCAGTTGGAAATTTGAGTGTGAAGCTGGTTCAGTATGAAGAGGAGAATTTCAAGTGTGAATGTGTGTATGTGTTCGTGCATGTGCTGGGGAAAGTCGGGTTGGCAAGGGAGACAGAGGAGAGCTTTGTGTTCAGTGTTTCCTCTGACACAGCTCAGCTTGTTCCCTATCTCCCAGTTTTACTTCTGAATGTGCAGGAACATGCGGTGGCTCCTTGTTCCCACCATCTTCATCATCCCTTATACTCAACAGGTAAGTTCATTAAAAAGAAGAAAAAGATTTTCCCCTTCCTCACCTTGTCCTGATTAAAAGTTTTTATTTGCTTTATGACAAATTAAATTTCAGAGAAGTAATTTCCCCATAAAGAATAAGGACCCATTCCCTACTCCTCTGTAAATTTCATTTGCAGCTTATTTACTGCATCAGTCACGATTTGATAAATTTTTTTTCTCTCTGTACATTAATATGACTTGGCGGGAAGAAAAAAGTGTTAGGGAAGCTTAAATTGTCACTGACCTTGCTTATTTTTATTTTTTTATTTATTTATTTAATTAATATAAGCACAAATGACTAATGCAGTAAGAAAGTAAACATCTTATCCATGGTCATATTCCATATATTTAAGTATACATGTGTTTGCAAATATATATATATATATACACACTGAAGTCTGACTTCAGGCTAGTTTTACAAATGAGAAAGGCACCAGGGCTGTGTTAAGCTTTGTCTTTTATGAGACAATTTTGAGTGATAGCTTTTTCTAAAGGTATTTGTGTCAAAGGCCAATTTCATTATTTATTTAACTAATTTTGAAAATCAACTTTACATGCACACAGTGTATTTTTCCTTTACAATCAAGATGAATGCAACAGGATTTTCAAATGGCTGTCTCCCTCTGCTTTCTGCATATTTAAAGCCAGACTAAAATAACCAAACATCAGTGATAATACATGGCCTATTTTACTATTAGCTTATTTATGCCATATTGATCTTGTTCAATCTTTAAAACATAGGCAAATAAACAACACATGAAGGGTTCTTACACAATGGTCTCATTTTCTGATCTGCCCATAGGATCAGGAAAAGTATGTAAGGGCTTGTGTGATGTGAATAGCTTTGGTATAGAAACTTGGGGAAGCACAAATTAGAAAAATATTTGACCTGTAAACTGTATAAGCAAACTTTACATTTTCATTGTAACTTAACAGATATGTGAATATTTTTAATGTAAACTGGAGTTCTCAATAATTCCACAGTTAAAACTGTCAGATATTTGCCTGATGGTGTTTTTCTTACTTTGTAAGAGCTTCTTCGTCTCACAGCTTTCAGCCAACATCTTCCCCTAAAAAAAGGAGAGAAAACTCCCCTAAGTAGAAGTCTGTAGGTTTAAAGCATGTTTCACTTTGTAATACATATTAAACATACTGGTTGAAGCACGTAAGATTACTTCCTGCTACACATACCCATTTTGAAACATGATATCTGATTTAAGCCACATAACCTCATATTGCTGGCATATGGCCAAATTCCTGATGATAATAATAATAATACTCTGCTTCTAAAGAGAGAAGCAGCAAGGAACTGTTTCCTAAAGCAACTGTATTTTCTTGAACACTGCTAAATGTATAGGAACACCTGCTTGTCTTGTTTCCAGAACAATCCTTTAAGAATGTTTGTATTTCAAAACACACATTCATCAAATTAATATTATGGCTTATAGGAAAGGTTTTGCTGCCTTAAAAAGTATACTTGAGTTTGTTGTTTCTGCATTATTGCTGTGTTTGGGTAAAAAGGACTAGAAGAAATCCTTTCACAAATGACACATTTATGAAACTATCTTCTTCATACTGCATGGAATAACACATGACACCGTTTAACATCCATTTACTATATGAATTGCTTATGTAAATTAATATCTAGCTTAAAAATCATTCAGCCAAAAGAACTTGAAAGCTACTACTTTGGAGCTTCATTAGTAGCTGCAGATTAAGATACCATAAGTATACTTGTAAATGACCATGGAAAATGGAAATCAGGGGCAGAAAAAAGGCTTTTAAAAGGTCATTTACTACTGCACTCAATTAAGCCAGCTCAATTATGCTGCAACAGCTTTCCTGGGCTATGACATATGAAATGCTGAATTCTGCAGATACTTTCAGTTTGAAAATTTTGCAGCAAGGAACCCCAGCTGAATGACCCCTTTCCCTCAATATCTCTGCTAGAGGTGATTTCTACATAAGTAGAGCCTTGCAGTTTGGAGAAACAGACAGAAACTGATAGGCTGGGCTTTGCATGCCCAGAAAAAAAAAATAGGATATGTATTTCAGGTTTTTTTCTGCAAGTTTGATGGCGATACTGGCACCTGATGATGGCTTGGGTCTTCTTTCCCTTTTGCTCTTTGGGCAGTCAGAGTTGTGTGATGAGAGTGGCTCTCAGGCTCTATGTTGTATAGTGGCAGAGTGCTGTGCATGCCCCCACTTTTAACTATAGAACCAGTCATCCATGGAGACATGGAGAATAACTATACCATAAGCTGCATTTCTGCTGAAATCAGCAGCATGAAAATGTTTAATGCTGAGATCTAAACTGCTAAGTTTTACTTGTAGTTCTTAAAAAATACAGATAGACTGTAGCTATCTCAAATAGATTCTTTCGCACTGTGCTAACTTAATCTGCCCCCATGTTTCAGAAAAATAAGCCCATCAAGAATTAATTTGGTCTCCCTTTACTTAAAAAAAAAAAAAAAAAAAAAAAAGGAAAAAAAGAAAAAAAAAGGAAAAATACATGAATTCTGAGACAGAATGTATAAACCAGTAAATTCTGGCTAGATCTTGAGTTCCTACTGCTGATACAAATCTCTTTAATGAGATGAGTCTTTGCTCCATAAGCCCTGAATTCAGTGAAGGCTTAGTCATGCAAATAAATGCACTCTTAGAAAGTAACCTATTAAACTCAGTACAGCTACTCACTCCCCTTATTAGGATTAATTTTTTGCATCTAGCACAAGAGCATTTGTAAATATTATAATGCTCCTTCCCAAGCATCTACTCAAATTTTGGAGCAAAAGTAACATTCAAAAGAAATTCTCTATTTTGAAAGGGTCTTGCTATCAGAACTGGAACCCAGGATTGTGGCTGGCTATAAAACAATGTGAGGAATCAAAAGCTAATTAATTTGATAGAAGGTTTCTAGGAAGGAATACTTATAATAAAACCACCATCTACTTTAAAACACTTTTTTAAAAACTTCTATTCAGTTTTGTTCTATAGAAGTTAAAGGAAAGTCCAGTGAAATGTTTTTTGTACAAGCAGTAGGCCAGGGTCACTGGTGGAACATCTCAGTGTACGAAACTGATGAAAATGGTCCTCTGCCTTCTACCTAATCCTCACTGCCTCTCTCAATTTTTTAATCTTGTGAAATGAGAAATGTTGCGTATCTTCATGCAAATTGACAGTTTTCTCCATCTTGACTTCATTTTATGCTATTCCAGCTACGCATAATGCATTCAGTGCTCAAAATAGCCCACTGTGTGTAAGTTTTCCCACAGCCCACCAGAGCAGCCTGGAGATAAACCTTCAGAAACTGGTGAAGTCCAGCGCAAGGAGATTTGCCACTGGCCGTGCCAATGCCCGCCGGTGCCAGCCTGCACCCCAGGGATCAGCCTGGTGAAGGATGGCTGTGGCTGCTGCAAGGTCTGCGCCAAGCAGGCAGGAGAGCCCTGCAATGAGGCAGATGTCTGTGATCCCCACAAAGGGCTCTACTGTGACTACTCAGAAGACGAGCCTAGGTATGAAACAGGCGTGTGTGCATGTAAGTTGTTCTTTCATGTTCCCTTCTTGAAATCCAAGAGGGTGGGGACCACCAGGTGAATGGTTGTGGAGGAAAACTCTGCCTGCAGGTGCTGCACAGCTCTGTGCTAAAGAATTTATCCTAATTTAGTCCTTCAACTGCTCAGTCAGAGAATCTGAGAGTAGGGCTGGGACTGTATTTAAACTTACCTGCATTAGTGAAACCAGTTGATTGTGAACAAGCCTGTTATTGGCAGATATGTCGATGTCTGATTTACAAAGCTGTGGATGTCTAAAGACTGACCACATTTTAGCACTCTGTTTAGCAAGACCCACGTGCTCCTCCCGTGTTAGTAACTGTTGTTCACCATTTTCAGATCTGGTAGCTGTAGGATGTGAGCTCAATGGAGTTTATTATGCCAACGGGCAGACCTTTCAGCCCAACCGCCTTTATAAGTGCCTGTGTGTCAGTGGTACAATTGGATGTACCCCTGTATTCACACCAAGATTAGCAGGAACTCCCTGTGCCAGGGTTCCAGGCAGAAAGAAGCCAGGACAATTCATCTGTGGCCTGGAACAGCAGAAGCAACTTCAATCGACCAACTACAGACTGATGTCAGGTGAGCCTGGCTACACTGGTTAACTTTTCTGTACATGAGCCTTTCTGCATTTAATGTCCCTGGCTCCAGCAGCCAGCACACTGGCACTTGCCCAATTCTTGCTCAAGGCCCTTGCCAGGGTGCCTGTTGTGTCCCACTTACCCCTCTTACTGTCAGGTCACAGACTCATTTCTCTAAACCTAATGAATGTGAAAAGCAAAAAGGCTTTTAGCTTTTGTCACCAGGGACTGGCCAAAGCATCTTTCTGCAGAGGTTTGCTACTCATCGGATCAGCCCAATTAGGGATGCTGCTGGACAGCCATTTTGCAGCCTGAGAACTGCCCCACTTTTTCCTGCTTTGTGGTGTTAGGCAGTCTTAGTTTTCACACAGATACATTAAAAGGATGCGGGTTTCTTCTTTCAATAGAAAGCAGAAAATTATAAAAATTGCCTTAGTGGCTTTCCCACATTCAAAATTTTAGGTCAGTGCAAGAACAGTGCTGCTGCCCCCCCCCCCCCCCCCCCCCCGTTTTTTATTCAATTTGATCAAAAGCATTCACAAGCTTGTCCATGCAACTCTGCCAGGGTCAGTGGATATTCCCTTTAGCTCCATTCTTGCTCTGCTGCTAACACTAGTTCTCTTTTTCACTCTAAGGAAGCACCATTGCCAGAAGCAGCTATGCCAGCCCTTCCCCGGCCACAGCTGCTATGCTTGTGCCATCTCCTTCCTTGTGCATGTGCAGGTTTCCATGGTGAAAGTCATCTTTGTTACAGCTAATGCAGGTATCAGGAAGCAGAGCCATTTATCTGGGAGCATACTGAATCACCATCATGGATCAATAAAATAAAACTAAAAAAGGACTGCAATGCTTATCAGAAAAACTTTATCAAAGGCTGCTGAGTAGATGCACATCAATCAATCTGCAGGTAAATAAATAAACCTGCTTACAAAATCTGAAGTCCAGTCTGGACAACTTCTCACATGTAAGCAGTGGTCATGCAAGTAAGCCAAAATTAAAAAAAAAAGGTCGCCTTTACTTCAAAATTATGATACAATACCTGTATCTAGCATCAAAGCCTTTTAACAGAAATACACTTAAAGCTGTTGTAGAAACATGTACTCGGCAAAGCAAATGTCTTCAAGTGAAGAGAGACCGAACTTCTAGAGAACAGTGCTAATCTGAAGAGAGACCATAATGCACTGAAAACAATGGCAACTAAACCATGAGAGCCTCTGAAATACATCTCGGCACAAACCCAAATAATGTATTTCAGGTATCTGGAGAACAGCATGAAGCCATTTACCTTGTGGCCCTTCAGTGGATCCAAAAGCTAAAGTCCAATCTTCAGTAAATCCTTCCCTGACTGCAACACAACATCATTTATTCTGAAATTTGGATCAGCTGCACAGCATAGCCTTGAGAGCAGACACCCAGCTGGCAAAGCACCCTTTTTATTTGGTTTGGTTCAGGGACCCAACACCTTGTCCCTGTGGGGGCTGTACATGCTGTTCTTTGGGAATCTTCTGAAGAAAAACACCTTGAAATTTTTTTTTCCAAGTCTTCCCTCTCCCATTTCCCACTCCAGCAGAAGTATCTTGCCAACTTGTCCATGAATTCCATGGATGGCTCAATGGGCTAATATGTATTTTGAAAAGTCTCTTTTCTGTTAGAGTCGGCAGTAAGTGTTAAGTTCCATTTTACTTCTCTTGCTGTGTTTTCTGGCTTTCCATTTCAATTTGACTTACCTAATTCAGATACACAGAGATGTAACTAGGTCATACTTTAAAAAATGCATCAAGTATAAACAACGATTTAACTTCCTTTTATTTGTTGCAGATCTGTGACAGGCTATTAAACTTTCTTCAATGAGATCTTTAAATTGCTGTCTACTTTCCAAGTAGACAGCAGTTCTGGTAATTCCAGGTAATTCTGCCTGTGCTCTTACATAAATGCATAGCTTCCACACAGTTTTTTTGTAGAACTTTTCCTCTTCAGTTTTGTTTCTTTTTTTAATGTATACTCCACCTCAGGTTTTTTAGTGGTATCTAAAAGTGATTGGATAATTTTATTCTTCAATACAAACCCTAAAGTCTTATCAATATCTACAAAGACACAAATATTAATGTTCTCAGCAGCCTTTACAAACTACGATTCGCCTAAAATAAAATAAAAATCTGCACATTTCATAAAAATTCCACAATTAACTCTTTTCACACATTTCCATCACATGAAACTGGAAGGTGATGTAATATATGCAATTTCATAGTCCTTGCTAGGATCTGAGTATCCAGTATCAGTAAAGTATAACTGCAGCTCAGTTGAATTTTGTATAAATGTTATGTCTCATTTTTAGGTTTACCTACAGAAGTACCTTCATGAACAAATTCTTATCCTTGTATATTCAATTCATCCTTTTGGGGCTGCATAAATAAAATGTTGCTGTCTTAGCTTACAGAAGCTTGCCACTAGTTTTGAAGAAAAACTGCCTCATACAGGCAACTCCCTGGACACCCTGTTCCAGGACCTGTGGCATAGGCATATCCAGCAGAGTGACCAACGACAACAGAAAATGTGAAATGAAAAAAGAAAAGAGATTATGCTTCATCCAGCCTTGTCTGACCAATATGCTGAAGAAAATAAAGGTATTTTCTAGCATAAAATTAATTCTTAATAGAAAATTAAAATATTGGAACTAATAGAAAAATGGATGTATTAGCAAGTACTAATAAAACATTTACTTCTTTTTTACGGGTTTTAAAATAATGCTTCCATGTTGTCTACCACCAACATTCATGTTTCAATAGAAAACTACAGATGTGCAATTTCAAACAAAAGAATGTAATGTCCTGAAATATAAGCACTGCTAATGCTGTCCTCATGCGCAGTCACACCGAAAATATTTTCTATTTGTTGACTGACAGAGGAAAAATCAGGCAGCTTTCAGATTGAGAAACTTTCATGATAGTTCTAGGTAAATGTTGCAACTTTTTCTGACATGATCTTCTTCTAATGTTCAGGGTTTTCTTTGTTTTAATATTAAAGATTCCAAAGGGAAAAACATGTCAACCAACTTTCCAGCTTCCAACAGCAGAGAAGCTAGTTTTTTCTGGATGCTCAACTACACAAAGATACAAACTAACTTTCTGTGGAGCTTGCTTGGACAAGAGGTGCTGCATTCCTAATAAGTCCAAAATGATCACGGTACAGTTTGAGTGTCCCAATGAAGGCTTCTTCAGGTGGAAGATGATGTGGATAACATCGTGTGTGTGTCAGAGGCTCTGCAGTGCTCCGGGAGATATATTTTCCCAACTCAAACTTCTATGACAAATTACACCATTGACTATAACACATGGACAGCACATTCACACCCTGAAGAGTCAGCATAATCCCCTGCTACAGCCATGTTTATAATGAAATGACACATGAGAATATTCAATCATTTACTAAATAGCACCTGTAAAACGCCAGAGGGCATATTTTTAAATGTAACTGTTTTTACATGGGGAGATACATTCTGGAGAAGAATGTATCTAACACCAGCAGTGCTCAAACAAGAACTTTTAGTAACTAAGAAAGGCACAGCAAGAGAGCTTGTTCCCCACTGTAACAAGTTTTTGCCCACAAAGACAAATAGATGCTCTAATCTATTAGGAAAAAAAATGCCCTGTAATACTTCATCTATCATTCCTCATTCTTAAATTAACCTTTTCTGCTATGCATCTGCAATAATAAAACACATCAATGCTGTTTTGAAACAGAAGTTGTCAACTTTAAACTCAGATGGCTTTTTGCAACAGATGGTCTTTTCCTGGTGTTATGAACATAAAAACTGGATGTGCAAAGGAACAAATAAGTGGACAACTGCAGATAATAGATGTAAGATTTAAGAAAATTGCTATTTTTAGAACATTTTCTTAAAAAATGCTCTTAACCAAATGTTATCACAGTACTTTATAGAACATTTCTGAGCTTATACGTTCATAATTGTGCTTACTTACATATCCACTCCAACTGTGCTAGAAGGACTTCAAATTTCAAGAAATTATTGTATCAATCTGTTCTAATCTATAACAGTTCACTGGCAAGCAACTGGAAATAGCCATACATTCTATTTTGTAAAAGTTCTTACTGTAATATAAAAAAGCTGCTTACTCTGATAATTATAAATATTAAAACATCTATTTTATTTGCATTCTTTCAAGGCTATAAGCATTTTTCTCCAAATGGTCATTATAACTTCATCATAAGTGCATGTTTTGCTCAGAGGTATTCTGTATTATTTAATTATCAAGTGCAACTCAGTATTAATGAATATGAATAATTAAAATATTAATTAATATTTCAAGTATAATACTTGAAACAAAATTTATTTTTTTGAATTTTCTGTTATTTCCAATTTTGGTATCAACTGAGAATGCTCTAAACATACTAAGTACAACACATGACAGAAATACTAAAATGAGGACCATAGCTTAAAGCATTCTGAAATGTCTACTGCAAAGTGTAAGAAAGCAGCTTCATTAGAGACTTGCTTTCATCTTTGGAAAGACTACATGGGCTTTTCTTCTCTTCATAGTAGCTTGTTAAAAACTGTATCTAGCAACAGTGATCCTTCTTTGAAGCAAGACCCACCTTTAGTTTACTCTAAGTTGAAAGTCTGAGAAAAGAATTATATTTTTGGCTGCTACATACAACCTCTCTTTTCTTCACAGCATATGGTGTGTCAATTTACTCCGCAGTTAGGATTACCATCCTTACTGATACCAGCCACAACTAGGTGCCTTCAAATCTTTCTTACAGGCATGGCTCACCACTTAAAGACAACTCTTGAGGTAAGAAGTTGTTGTGCTGGTCCCACTTTGGAATTACAATAGCCAGGCATGCTGCAAGTCATTCTGGTTAACTGAAGTGGCTGGATGCTTAGGGAAAGTGCTTTTTGTTGTTGTTGTTTTTAAAATCAGATCATCCTTCTTTAAACAGCTATCTTCAGTCTTGAAGGATCTATTCTAGGCCCATCTTTAGTAGCATCCAGTTCATTGTACTCTTCTATTAGGTCAGACAAAGAGGATATAGCTTCTGAAAAACAGCTTTGCTCCATCCCATCTATTTGCAGATAATGATGAAGGTGAGCCTAAGAGAATAAAAAAAAAAAAATCAGTGTTATCCTTTTCTTGGTATTTGATTGCTTTGGCTCAGTAAATACCACTTAGCCTGTACTGAAGGGGGGAGTGCAAGCATTGTTGAAATGGCACTTAGAGACTTACATCATGACAACTCTTATTTAAACACTTAGCAACTATTTAACAATCCCCTCGTGAATCCCAGTGGATATTAGTACACCTGAGCTGCTGTGGGCAGGGTTTGGGCAGCAGGGGCAGTGCAGGGCTGCAAGGGTGGTTTTTGTGAGAAGATAATAGGAGTTGCCCCATGCTGAACAGAACCAGCAGCTTCACTATGGACCTGCCACTGGCCACAGCTGAGCCCATTAGTGATGCTGGTAATGTCTCTCTGACAAGGTATTTATCCAGAGGTAAAAATGCTGCACAACAGCTGCGAGAGAGAAGACTCAAGAAAATGTGAGAGAAACAGCGCTGCAGACACTAAGATCAGCAAAGAAGGAAGAGAAATGGAATTCTGAAGCTGGGAAGAAGGCAGTGGAGTGGGGGTGAAGGTGTTCTCAGTTTTGTTTTTATTTCTTGCCATCCTACTCTGCTATTATTGGCAATAAATTAAATTTATTTTCCAAATACCAAGTCTGTTTAGCCCATGACAATAACTGGTGGGTGTTCTCCCTGTCTTTATCTTGACTCACAAGTCCTTTACTGTACTTTTCTCCTGCCCTGCTGAAGAAGCGAAGGGAGAGAAAGCTCGGTGGACTCCAAGGTTTAGATTAAATATTAGGAAGAAATTCTTTACTGAGCACTGGAACAGGTTGCCCAGAGAATCCATGGATGCTCCATCCCTGGATGGGGCTTTGAGTCACCTGGTCACACAAATAAAACCCTTGGGCTGTTAATTATAAACAGTACCTTCACAACACTAAGATCTGCATTTCAATAATACAGGATGCTAATGTTTAGTGACTATGGACATTATAATGATGAGAGTTGCACCTTTTTCTTGTAGAGCTTCATAAATCTGTCTTTGAGTTCAATGAAAGTTGGTTTTACACAGGTGTTGTTTGCTAAAGCCAGAAGGGAATGGGAATGACCCACAGGAGGTACTGAACACAAACCAGTTTTCCAACCCTCTTGATTCCAGGAGACAAAGTGCAGAGAATGCTTCAGCCTGTGATACAAAAATTTAGTTATCTAAGGAATATAAGAAACACAAAGGCTAACAACTAACAGTTTCAACTAACAGTCTGAAAAGGTTAACATTTAAGCACTCAGGATTAAGGATTAAGCACTGTGAATAAAATACTTTAGACTTCAGACTAAATCATTGTGTTTCTATGTTAGATTTAAATTGCAAACATAAATTGTGTTTTGCTAATTTAATGCATCGGGATTTGAAAAGTGAAGTTACAAGTACCTGTTCCTATAAAAGGGACTGGAAGCAGTCTGAGATTTAGTAAAGGGCAGATTAATACTGTGTGGGGGCAATCTGAGTACCTGTAGTTTTGAAATAACAGCCCCTTCACAACACAATCTAAAATACTTTAGATTCCCAGAAATTTTCCCCATGCATGTCTACCTATAAATTCCATTTTGCCTGCCCTTCTTGTTACATCTATGTAGCTCAATAGTGTTCAAGGTAGAAAATGGGTACTAACAACACAGAGTTGTTAAAATAAAGATGATTTCCTACCTAGATGAAAGTAACCATGGAAAGAGAGGGGCCTTCTGTTCAGCCAAAACAAACTTCTACTACAGAACTCACAACTCCAACGTCTTTTTCTGTTGGGAAACCCCTGGAAGGCTGGGCTTTGTTTTTTTGGGTTTTTTTTTCAATTTGGAGAAAGAGAGGAGTAGCACCTCCTTTTATTTGGAAATCCAGGAATAATATTACTTATTTTCACTCACTATATAAGTTCATAATGTTTTCTTCCCTTCTAAAATAAGAAAAGGAGGTTGGAGTAAACTGATTTGGTATTGCAACCGCTCAAATGAAAAGTCAGAATGCTCTGGACAACTGCCAGTTTCTGTACAAATCCCATGACCACTCTGTGTGGCACTACAAACCTTTCAATATTTCTGCGCAGGTCTGAAACCTGCACATTTCCCCGAACAAGAAGGGCACAGGCGAGGTAGAGGCTGTGCTTTGGATCTGCTTGAATGAGTTGATGATCTCTGCTAAAGGCATCTGAGAACATCTGATCCAACCTGGGTGAAAAGAAAACAGTTATCTACTCTTACTAAAGGAGGATACAAAAGTTCTTCAGAATGGCCACCTTCAGAGTATGAAAGTTCATAAAGTTCTGGATAAAGGTACATTTACCAGGACCATAATGCTAGGAAAGATTCAAATCTTTATATGTACATGTGTTGGCATTAGTAGTTTTTAAAGACACACTGGATCCATTTTTTCCTCACCCTCAAATTACAAGCCACTGTTGAGTCAGAGAAGTTGCCTTTATAAAGGCAATTTGAGGCCAATGGTTACAAAGTTTTAAAATTATGTAAAAGGATTTAACTACTTGGTGTTCTGGTTATGTGGCAATTTGAGTGGACAATCTCACTGGGAAGAATCTGATAAGGAATATCAAAGTGCTGCTGACCCTTACAGAACTGATTATCTGCCTGTTACACTTCATTATTTAAAAGGATCAATGAGTCATAGAACTGTATTAATTTTGATTAATGATTTGGGGAAAGTCAGGCTATACCTACTTGTCTAGTATACTTATTCTAATTTTATCACACATGACTGCTTTAAAAAATGATCCTGCAGATCATATAATATTTCTCTCTTCACTTCCTTAACCAGGTTTCACTGTACTGTGGGATACCTAAGATGGTATTTTGTGGACCCACAACATCTAAGCTATTCTTTCCATTTGTTCCAAATGCTGTATATTTATAATCTTTGTTTCTTTTTCTCTTATATCACCTCTGCCACAGTCAGCCTATTACAAAAAAATAAAGGAGAAAAAAATACTACTGTTCTCACTTCATTCTGAAACATCTTTGACAGATCATCTCCTCATAGTCTGCTACCTTCCCCCCAGCCCTGTACTGTCTTCTCAAGGTATGTTTTCAACAGACCTGACTGTCACAATTTGCCATTGGAAAATAAGTGTGGCCTGCCCACTTCTCCACTTTGCATACTTCCATCAACCTTAGCTGTCTCTATCACTATTTGGGCCTCTTGCTCACTGAACATAATCCACCAAACCCAGTAAAATCTATTTTAACTGTAATTTTTCTGCTATGTCAGAGGGATAAATGTCTCACAAAATTTGACATGTCAGCTTATCATTACAATAAGATGTTAAATAGGCTCACTACACTCACTGCATCTCCAGACTGAAGTAAGACTGTTATTTCCCCAAAGAGCCTAGTTAATCCCTTGTTTATCTTTAAAGTATTTTGTCAGTCAAGTGAAAACTGTTACTCAAAAGAACTTTGTGATGTGGGTTCTAAGTAATACATTTTCCCAATAGAAACACTTCCAGCAGAGATTAAAAGGATGTCAAGTTTACTGGCTCAACCATTACAGAGAAAAGGCACAACAGATGATCCATAAATCAGCAGGATGAATTTTAAAATGTGGCAGACATACAAGTTTTAGAACTTCCACCCTTAGTTTTGCTACAGAATGGAATTTTTAAATGAAAACTATGGAAAAATCAGAAATTAAGCTTTTAATCTGAAACTCCAATAATATTTTTTCTTACCTTCTAGAAGGAACATTAACATCTGCCAGTGTATACAGAGGAGTCAAACTTGAAACCAAATAATGAAGTCGAGGAAATGGAACCAAATTCATGCTGATTTCATTAAGATCCATGTTTAGGGAACCTTCAAATCTAGCAGAGCTGAAAAATTAACAAACTGTTATGAAACTGCTACAAACTAAGTAAATCACTTCTGTAAGGTAAACTTGCATGAAATCTATTTTTCAGCTGTTCTGTACAATAAAACTAAAACAACACAGCATTCAAGCAAGTGTTCAAGTATAATTACAAAACTTTCACATCTGGCAGCAACAGTGCTATGTCTTATTTACTTAAACTTCCCATTAAAGAACAATAAGGTACCAAGAACGATTCCTTGTTTCCCAATTGTAGTCTTTAGAACTGATTTATTATCATTAATAATGCTTAATACCACTTAATACTGGTTAATACCAGCTGGTATAAATACCACTTTTACTAAACAGATTACAATAAAACACATGTGACTTTGCATTCCTGACAAGCTGTTTAAAAGAAAAACAGTCCAATACTCCAGAAGTCTATTTCTTGCAGCAATAGACAGTTTACAAGCAAAAATGATCTGACAATAATTATAAAATAACACAACTGGCCTAGAAAGGCAGACCTCTGTGGGTTCCATTAGGCACCAGTGGAAGACAATATCCTTCTGCCTATAAACTTCAGTTTTAAGACTATCATGGCTAAAGCAACACCACTACAATCAAAGTACTTCCAAATACTTTAGCACTTAGTAACCAATTCTTAAAAAGAAAAGACTCATATCTAATGAATTAATATTACTCAAGCTGATGCAGGCCTGCGTATTTACAGCACACACCACCTCCAGCAATCCTATTTTGTTACAGAGGAATAACCTGTAACTTTACCTTGTCAGGTTCAGCAGCAAGTTGGCTACAATGTTATTCATTGCGTCAAATGGCTTCTCTTGTAATGTTTTTGCACCGCCTGCACTTGATGTTACCAAGCTGTTTTGCTTCACAGTAGATCCTAACTTCCCAGAATTGATCATCTGATGAATTTTATTAACTATCTCAAACAGAGACTTTGAGAGAGAGGAAAAAAAAGCACACAGTAGTCTTGAGTACAAAACATTTAAAATCAGTACTGCACTTTTCCATTTCTAATAATCTTGAAAGCTCAGAGATTGAACTGTTAACTTAAAGATTATACCTTTGATACTTCTAAGTCCAACTTTTGAGCAATTCTAGTTGACTGAAGGGTATCTAAAAGTCTGTGCCTTACGTATCACAAATATATGCACAGCTTGACTCAGAAGTTCAAATTTTATTCAACAATTCAAAATCCTTATGAAAATTTAAAATGCAGTCTTAGAATATAACACCTGTGAAGCAAAAAAATATAGCTTATAACTAAATTTCAATTTCTCTTGTTTTTTTCATAAGTAAATAGCAAGACAGTCACCAAAGCTAGATTCAAATGAGTCTAGATCTTTTGCAAGGTCAGGTATATCTATGATTTCCATATCACTAATCAGCATGGTTAAGTTTGTTGGAACCTGGAGACATCAGAGGTCTTGCAAGACCCTACTAATACTATGCACAAATTGATTGCTAAAAGAATAGAAGACACTCTACCTCAGTAAATAGAAGCTTTTTAATGTTTATCTTGAAATACACATGAAAAAATTCACTCTACCTTACTTTGAAGGAGCAGAGCAACTATTTAGTGATACCCACGTTCATTTCAAAAGCTTGCAAGTGACTTAGAAATTCAATCATTACTTTAAAAAGTGAAATTATGATTTTGGAGGTTTAGTATGCAAATCAGTACTGAAAAGGAAGAGACACTTCCACTATCTAATAATAAAAAAAAAATTACAGGAATAGAATATTGTTTCTTACTTCATTCTCTATTGGTAGTACACAGTCTGCATGTTCATTAAGCTCCTTCATAGCCAGAACGCTGTTATATGGAGAAGTAATAACATCATCTTCACCAGAGGGATAAACTGAAGTAACAAATCTATATACTTCTGGGAATTCCTCTTCAAGCAAATTTAGTACAAAAGTTCCAAGACCAGATCCTGTCCCTAATTATGAGTGAAGACAGAATGAGAGAAGACAGGTTCCCACATTATCTTGGGCTCTAAGACTCATGCAGGAGACACATAAATTTTCAGTTATATATGTTAATGAATATTTTCTGAAGCATTTGGCTGACAGTAGAGGCTACTCAAATATAATTAAGGCAGGAAGGTTTTTCCCAGACAGGAAAATAATTAAGTAATAAAATGATTTCCCACAGTATGTCAGTCAGTCAGGAAGTACACATTCTCAAAAATTTCTGCAAACCATAAATTACGTAACAAACATTTTTCTGACCTAGTATTTCTACTTCTTATTTTCAATTCTTTAATTTGAATTATGAAACACAACATTTGCTTAAACACATTGAACTGCCCCAAACAATACTATTTTCCTTTTAGGGTTTCTTTATGAAATTTTCTCATTCTTCATTAAAGCAGAACTGCCCCTTCCCCCAGCACACAGGCTTTTTCCTCATTAACACTAAGCACACAGCCCTGAGTTCAAAACAGAACTGAACTGTGGCAGCAGACAATTTAATCTATGAACAAGACAGCAGTTTTCACAATAACAGCAACAGTACCTGCAGGGTCTCTGAAATTAAGCAAATGGCCATAAAAAACGCCTTTGACAAAATCCTTGCTTCACATTTAGCTATTTTCTGTGTCTTTTTCCACATCATAACCAGTTGTAATACATGCTACTCTCATGTTTCTGGGGTAGGAAGGCTTAATGGCAATGCAATAATGACAAAATTGTCTCTGCTAAGGATTCACCCTTTTAGCTTATTAACAAAGAAACTAGATTGGATTCAAGAGAATTATGTGGAAGGAAAATGGAAAAACTAAGTTTTTCTAAAGTTAAGCAACATTAGATGTCTCCTTCAAAGCCTTTTAGAAAACTCTTTTCCCACAATTAAAACCAACTTGATTATGACAATGGTGTCAGTGTTCAGAGGTCACCAACCCTTCTGATCAGTTACACCTCAGCGTTTATCTTTGGTACCTGTCTTGATCTACTTGCTGCCTCATCTTTAGAATTTTAGCTGCATTTTTGTTCTGGGTAGCACATTAGATCTCCTCAGTGCTTTAACAAAACAAGTGATAAATAATTACAAATCCACTTAATTATACTATGGTTATTTATTAAATCTGCATTCTGAAGGATATAGATTATTATACTGATTTTCTTTGCAAGATCCATGTATTTTCTTTTTTCATCTGTGGCTACTGCAATCATACTCCCCATAAAAAGATTACTTACCACCTCCCATGGAATGAATTATAAAGAAACACTGCAGGCAGTCACAATGTTCAGCAGTTTTTCTCAGCTTTTCCACTATGTTTTCCCGGTACTGACAGCCGTATATCTTATGACCTACAGCCCTGAGGATATGAGAAGTACTTTAAAACTCCCCTCAAAAATCAAACTTCAAATTTTTAGTTTCAACTCCTTCTTATGTGACATTTTAGAGTTCAGTGTCCAAAGCTGGGTGCAACACCTCATCTGAGAGTTTCTAAGTTGCAACTACATACGAGCAACATGGGAGTCAGGAGATGGTTTTACCTTGGAGGATACAAACAGGTCTAAGTTCAACTTGGAGTATGCACTTATTATTCTGTACTGAAAAGGAAATAAACTCCCACAATGGATGATTCAATTGTAGCAATGAAAACTACATAGTCCTTAACAATAAAGATATCCCTATGTAATAAGTGTACAGATCATCTTTTGAGTACTATGCAAGTCAGTTGCTACTAGTAACAAAAACTCCCCAAACAGCTCATTTCCAACACACTTGTCTGCTAGATGGTAAAGTGGGTAGTTGGTAAAGACTTTTTACTCCCCCTATTGCACTCTCTTTTGGTACACTTGCTGGCAATTCGCTTTCCAGTCTGCAGTGCACTGAATATTATTAGAGCACCTTAAGGTCTCTGTGAAAATTTGGAATTCATTATGTTAATCAATCTTTTTCTGAATTTCTCTTTTGGTAATGTAGTTTATATGCACAAAGCCAGACTCTGTGGTGCTTAGAAATTAGAAGTGCATTTGTTCATATATCTCATTTCCACAGTAGCTGCACAGTCTTAAACTAGATTATGGCTTTGACTAAGCAATGAAAGCAGCTGAATGCCAAAGAAACAGAAATAAAAAGCATGTTCTTTTGTAAAGAAAATCAAAAAAGAAGAAGAAAAAAAGAGACAAAAATGATATATCAGCAGAATTATTCCTCTGTAAGAGCCTTTTCAAAGCCCTCCTCCAGGCAACAGTGAATCCAAGTTTGCTGGTAAAATGCTGCAGCTCTCCAGGTGCAGAATGACACAGAATGCTATGGTTATCATTTCCCCTTTCAAATGCCATCTAATTAGCTGCTAAGAAATGTCTTCTGAAGAGGTTCTCACCAGTTGTTTCCCGAACCAGAAACATCTGTGATAAGCTGCTTGCTATCAAACACATCCCTCAATGGTCCCTGTAGAATTTCATTTACCACACCCTCCTCCATGTCAATCAACAGTGCCTCGGAGAATGGAAAGAATTTAAATTCAGTCAGTAAGCAAACCACCCTTGAAATAATCACAAAAAGAAATATGAAATTATTTAAAATACAAAAGGAATTCTGTTTTTACTCTGCTCCAGAGAAACCTTTTTCCCCTTGTTGTTAACTAGGAGACCAACTAAATTTACCTTAGCTGATTTGCTAGAAGTTGTTTGATAGCACTACATTTCAGATGATGAAACTTTGTTAAACCTTTATAATGTTTTGCCCCACTACTTAGGAATAACAAAATTAAAACATTTTTATGTTTCAAGCTTCCTTGCTTCTTAACCTTTTAAAGTGGCTCAAAGAAACCCAATCCTTAGCTAATAATATGTGCAATCATTTTATTAAAATCCCAATATAAATTTCTCCACAAGACTGGCAGCAAACTGTATTACTGCATTTATATAAGTTAATATTAGAAATTTTACTATTCAAAGCAGTATTTAAACCTGTATGCAATTTTAAGAACTTCATGAGAATTCCCACACAGTTGGACATAAATATTCAATGCAAAAAGAGTGACCTTTATAGATTGCCCTACTCGTGCTTTTAAAGAGCAGATTTTTCCTTTGTAAATATCAGGACCATTATCACCACTTCTGGAAAAAAAAAATAGAACAGAAAAAGCTAAGATCAGATTCATAGCATAGAATATATACTACAATAAAATTTTATCTCTGCTATTTTGTGTTTGGAGGACTATGACAATTTAAACAGACGGAAACACCCTGAACATGATGCTAAGACCTCATAATTCCTGAAAGTAATACAATTACAGGACATGATCTCAATCAGAATTATCCTAAACATTACTTCAAGAAGCTGAAAGATAAGCATAAAAGTACTCTCAGAGACAGCCTCTGCTTTGTAGCAATTCTACAAACATTACCCAAACTGGAAAGGATTATCTTTTATCAGCATGTGATATGTGTATCCATGTCAAACAATGGAAAAAGCTCCCCATGAGCTTTTTGGTGGGAGTAGTACAACACTGTGCTTCTGCTCAAGGTGTGAAAGCTCTGTAACTGCAGCAGCACAGTGCTGTGCTTGCTTACTCTTGGAAATACCCATATGGAATGACAATAATAAACTTCAATACATTGGCAATGTTATTTCAAAGAGGTAAAATTTGAAATAAAGCAATTTGGATTTCAGTGCTGTTCTAGTAAAAATCACATTGCTATACTGCAACCTTTTCATATAATGGAAGGAAACAGAGGTTGATCAAATGTTTTCTTATTAATTAAAATGCAACAGGCTATCCCAAGTACACATATTCTTTTTGCAAACTGCAAGGATTTTTGTAACTGGATAGATAAGAGATGACTTAACGATTTTGATTTATAAAAACAATTATAGACACTATTCTGGGTAACAAAATAGTCAGATAAATAAGACCTAAATTTTTTTCATTTTTTTCTGACTATCTTATATACAGTTCCTCTTACAACTCTTCAAGAAATGTGGCTCAGTTGGTGTTCAGAGGCCACACAATCCAATTGTTATCTGCAGTGGCAAAAGCTATCGGATCCTGACTATCAATGTTTGGTACAAAAGGAAAGGAAAACAAATCCACACACTTTCAACACATTTAACTACTGAAGTATATATAAATAAAATAGAAATGCAAAGATAAGGTTTTGAGAAGAATACAAGAAAGGAAAATTGTTTTCTAGCACAAGCTAAATATAACTTAAAGAAAACTATAACTTAGGTTAAAAGAAGATATTACAAGTGCTGATCTACCATGTAAACTCATTAACTGCTTGATAAAAACTTACCTTGTATCTATGTTCCTAAAGAAACTGCTTAAGGCTTCATCATAAATTCCTTTCTAAAAGGAAATAACACAAAATGATGTGTAATGTCAAAAATTCTCAGTGCTTTTTCATGGAATAATTTAAATTGGAAGGGACCTCTGAAGGACACCTGTCAAACCTCACCACTTGAAACCAAGTGAACATCTCTGTTGAATCCAGCTAGTTGTAGTCAGCTCTAAAAAGAACATTTCATTGAAACATCAGCTTGTTATTAAAAACTGAGAGGAGAATATAATAGGAAATTATTTTTTCAGCACAAGATTAAGCAACTGTAGTAGTTTGGTGAAGATCCCAATGCAATTATTTAATTGAAGAGCTGCTCTTCAGCTGACTCAGTTCATCACTGATACAACTCTCAGTTCATCACGGGTTCCATGCCTGTGATACTAATGCCCATGGAGTTCTGCAAAAAAGACAGCACAATCACACTGATTCTTGAACTCCCTGCCAAGGGATAGCATGGCAATTACTTACCCCAACATAAAGCTAAAGAGATCCGACAAGTTTAAATACCTTAAGTGCTTTATGGTCACAGCAAGAAAAGTGTGTTTTTGTTCAGGGTAGTCAGCACAATCCTATGCCTGCCTCATGTTGCTATTTTGGTCAGTAAAACTGTACAGCAAGTCGTGGCATGAGCTAACATGGAAAACAATGGTGGGCTTTGGGGGTGTCCTCTTTTGCTTTACTGCCAGCAGCAAAGTACCAGAACTGAACAGCCCTTACTGTGCTGTTAACTGCCTCAGACCTGCTAATACCTGGCTGCAGGGAGACACACTGAGCTCTTTAGGGTGGAAATGCTGGAGAAAGCTGGCCAGAATTAGTGATCACAGAATATTCCGAGTTGGAAGGGGCCCAGAAGGAACATAAGAGTCTAACTCTTAGCCTTTCAAATGACACTCCAAGAGTCACACCATGTGTCTGAGTGTTGTTCAAATGCTTCTTGAGCTCTGACAGGCTTGGTGCTGGGGAGTCTGCTCCAGCGCCCAACCACCCTCTGGGTGAAGAACCTTTTCCTAATACGTAACTTAAATGTTCTCTGACACAACTTCAGGCCATTATTTCAGGTTCTCTCACTGGTCACAACAGAGAAAAGACATCAGTGTCAGTCCCTCCTCTTCCCCTCACGAGAACGTTGCAGACTGCAAATGAGACCCTCAGTCTCCTCCAGGCTGAACAGACCAAGTGACCTCAGCTGCTCCTCATATGGCTTCACCCCAAGACCCTTCACTATCCTCATGGTCCTTCTTTGGGTATTCTCTTAACAGCTTAATGTGTTTCTTTACCTTGTGGCACCCAAAACTGCCCCCAGCACTGGAGGTGAGGCTGAGGTGAGCACAGAGCAGAGTGGGACAATCCCCTCCCTTGCCCACCTGGCAATGCTGTGTTTGATGCACCCCAGGACACGTTTGGCCATCCTGGCTGCCAGGGCACTGCGGGCTCATGTTCCACTTGTCATCGACCAGGACGCCCAGGTGCCTTTCCATGGCGCTGCTTTCCAGTCTCTCATTCCCCAGTCTGTCTGTGCATCCAGGGTTGCCCATCCCAGGTGCAGGATGCGCTAATCCCCGTTAAACTACACACGGCTGGTGACTGCCCATCCTCTGATTAAACAAGTGCTCTTGCAGTTAACCTTACGTTTTGTTTTCATGATTAGTTGAACGGCACAAGAAGCTGGGGGGGGGGGGGGGGGGGGGGGGTTGTGTGTTGTGCTCACAGCGAAGCGCCCTTAGTTTAACCAAACAAACACAGCGCTCTGCAGTCACAGCGACCAACGCGGAAGGCAGCGAGGGCGGCTCGCCCCGGGCCGGCGGGGCAGCGGCGCCCTTACCTTGTTGACGGCGGCGTGTTCCCGCAGCGCCAGGTCCCAGAAACGGCACCCCACCTGGTTCCCGCACTGTCCCACTGCAAAGCGGAGAGATACGGCTCAGGCACGGGGAGGGGGCGGCGGGAGGTCTGGGCCCCACGACCCCCTTACCCTGCACCACCACCGACTGGGTCATGCCAGAACCGGCCGCGCTGTCCTGTTTCGAAGTCGGCGCCCGGAAGCCGCGCCCCCTGAGTTCCTGCGGTGGAATGTCCCAACCGTTGCCTCAGCAGCGGGCGCTCGCCGGCTGCCCGCCGGGAGTGGAACGTGCCATTAGTGCGCGGGGGGGGGGGGGGGGGGGGGGGGGGGGGGGGGGGGCGGCTCCGGGAAGTAGTGAGGTTTTCAGACACTCGGTGAGTCTGAGGGGCGTAAGAGCGCCTGCAGGCTCTCGGCTAAGGCCCAGAGCAGGAGGCCTGACAAAGAGCTGAAATAAAGTCTGTGTGCGGGAGAACAGAAATATGTCCGTGCACAACAGTTCATTATCCTTTATGCCTAGAAATGGTGCGATAAAGAAGCACTCTATTTTCCCCAAATACATAATTCAGGGAGATGGTGTGAAATGTTTGAAACGGTATGGAAATACAAATTAAAAATTAAATGAAAAAACAGCCGTTTGGAAATGCTGTCACATACCCTCCCACCAGGCTAGCACATTAAGCTCAGTTTCATATTGTGCATATAATTGTCCACAGTGAAAAAATAAGTGTAGAGATGCTGTTGTCTCAGCATGGTAAGACTGGTCTGCAATGCAGCTTAGCTGCAAAATCACCCAATCGTTTGGTTTGGAAAAGACCTTTAAGACCATCAAGTCCAACTGTTAATCCAGCACTGCCAAGTCCAGGACTAAAACAGAAAAGAATGTGGGACATGCAAAGCTTGCACAAAGCTGTCTTGTGACACAGATGGCATTTCTGCTTCCTGTGGGAGGAAAAAAGCATTTCCATGCAAGCCAGTCCATTAGGTTTTATGGCTATAACCTTCCAAAAAATACTCTTTTTCCAAATTGATTATTTGTAATGCTGGTGTACAAAAAATTTTGTTAAATAAAATTTTTAATCCTTTATTTGCTCCTAGACTTGACCTGGTATCCTGTAGAGATTAATTGTAGGTCTACAGGAAAATAAAGTTACAGTAAATGACTATTTTGAAAAAACTTTCCTGGAAAGATTACATATGTCTTGCAGCAAATAAAATATTGTACAGTATAAGAATGCATTATATACAAGAAATAGATACACAGACTAATTTTATAAAACTTAATTGAAATCATATTGTTCTTAAGAAAAAGTACTGAGTGGCCCATACTTACTCAAGTGTCATGTATGAAATGTGTGAAAAGGACCAACGGCTTTAGCGTTATAGCCATGTTTAGTATGGATAGAGTATTACTGCCTCAAACACGTCTTTTCTATAAACTAATCACCAGTGTAAAACTGCATGAATATTAATTAGGAAAGTAGGTAGTAATTTCTCTCTGGACAGGCTAGATGTAACCTATAACTTAATTTTATTCCCTGTGTTTTTTTGAAGTGGTCCAAATATGTAGGCTGTGGTTGCTATTAGATGTCAAACTGCTTCTATACTTCTTGCCTACTGTCATGTCCTTAAAGTCTTCTCTTCACGTCTTCTCAGCCTTAATCAAGGTTAAAAGCAGTACAACATTGCTTATAAGCATTCTAACACTTGATTTAATTCTACAGAATCTCTTAATGTTACTGTGTGTTTCTTTCTTCTTGTGTAATTAGCTCCACTTTCTACTTTTTTTTTAAGCTAGTTGTAGTTTTTGAGTTCTATGAAGTCCCATGAAGATTCAGTTTAGTGAAATTTGCTCTATTGAACATGATGTTGCAATGAGACACTCTGAGCTTTGTCTTCCAGTGTTCTTTAAGTGGTCTGTGAAGGCAAATGTAAAGTGATTATTCTCTCTGAGCTTGGGAAACTGTGAATTGGAGATGCAACTGAGATTCATGCTCATGTGGAGATATTTTTTAGTTACCAAGGGAGGTCCAAAGGCAGGGAGTTGATGTGTAGTAGCCAGTTTGGCTTGATGCGTGTGCTCAGACGTTTAATGAAACAGTCAGCTCAACTCTGTGAAAGAAATAATCCTACACCCCACTTTCTGTTTTGTTGTAGATGAAGCTCCATCTCATCTACATAGTATAAAATGCTTGGAGACACTTTTGTCTGTGTTAATCATTTAATCAACAGACTTATGGTTATATGTGTTTCTTACCCTTAATTTCTCAGTAACATTTTGCTGATGTGTTATACAGGAATGGTGTTCCACAGCTTTGGAACACAAATTTAATAACTGTATAAATAACTTCCTATGCTCTTTAGTGGAAATGCATTGCCATGGACCACAGTGAATCTGTGAATAACCCTTAAATCCCACACTGTAACAAGAGCCAAATGTACATCACAAGTTAAACATGTGTGCTATGCTTTCAGCATCTTTTCAATAATAGTCATTTGACTATTTAGGCCATGTGCTGCTGTAGGGAGAATACACTGGAATTTGAACTAATGTAATCCTTTGATTTATATCAGGTCTTAGTTCACATATGAAGGTTTGTTGCTTTGTAATTTTAATTTTTTTTCTATTTTTTGTTTGCTTGAATTTTTTTTTTTTTTTTACGTTTGGAATTGTTGTGTTTTAGGAAATTACTGTCAGGGTTATAACAGTTCATCTTTCATTTTTCTGGTCAGGCTGTTGTCCATACTCTGGATTCTTGAAGAAAAGGGTGTTCTCTACAGAGAGATGTAAGAGATAGAGGGGGCTGAAATCTCATTTAAATCCTCTATTTTGAAGCAGTTTCCTGAGCATTTGATTTTGAATTTGGTTTCTTTCTTACATAGTCATGCAAATGTCCAATTTCAGAATATTTTGGGATATAATAACAGCGCAGTTGCAGCCCTGATTTAGATAATGGCTATAACAACACTTATTAAAACCTTGAAGGTAGCAGAGAAAAGTTATAATCTCCTTGGGGTCAGTGCTCATTTTTTGTAGGCTTTCTGCAGAATTTAGATAGTTATATTCATGTTAAAAATGGAAATGGACAATCTGACAGTGTAGCTCAGAACTTGAAGGTTTTTCCCAAATCTTTGTAGATGAAGGGCTGTGTTCTTTGAAGCTATAATATTTAAGATAGATAGAGAAGACAAATTGAATTCTGGGAAAAATTCTGCTTAGGCACTTGGCTTCTCTTAAAAACCAGCAGCCTTGAAATGAGTGCAGAGGTATGTGCAATATAATGCATCACATACTGGCTTTCTTTGGTGCACATGAAATGGTAATTTTAAGGTCTGTGGATGTTGGGGGCAGGGAAATTTGCATTTTTTTCTATACTCTCCTGAGTCTGCAAGTGTACTCTGGTTTATAGTGTTTTCCTTTGGAAACCCTGTTCTGCAGAGGGAAAACCCACATCTCTGAAGCCTAGAAGGGAAAATTGAGGAAGTCACCCTCCAAAATAGTGCTGTGTTTGATTAGCTGGTGGCACAGTAAAGAGAAGTAAATTGAATAGTAGCAGTTTATTAATTTTAATTGGTTTTTATTCACATACTGTTTTAGTATATTTTTAGTTTTCCATATATAAAGTATGCAAGGGACTGATTAAATCAGAAAAGTCATTCTTAAATGTAAATCCACAGAACGAAACCAAATCACATTGCAGTAAATATGCTTGAGAGAAATATTGTTTATTCACTGAGCTTGGATGTAGATATGAGAAAATATGCTTTGGTTTGAAGTAGGTGTGAGACAGAAAAGCATTCTGAGTATATGTGTACCAGTTAACATAAAATGGTCCACTTAATACTAGCATTCACTAAACTCTGATGTTCTTAGAGGGCACAAGCATTTGCTATTCCTGGCTATCTCTGCTGAGCAGCTGCAGGCAACTCAAAAGGAATTTCAGTAATCCTTGTAACCAACCTATCTAAGCAGGGAATCTGCTGTTTTTGATCTCCAGCAACAGGGTCCCAGAGACCAGGGCCTGAGGAAGCTTAGCTCAGGTTGTGATGTCATGAGCTTTTTTGAGCTCATCTAACAACTCACTGGCACTGGGAGGAAAGAGACTTCCTTTTTTACCCCTGCTCCCAGCTGCACTGCCCTGACACCATCCATGGCCTCTGTAATCACTGGGGACCCATCTCACTGATTCGTCCTCAACACCAATAATAATAATAATTAAAAAAAGATCCCAAAGCTAAAGCCCTAAATTTTCTAAACCTAGTAAAATTTCTGTTTATGGTTTGTAGTTGGGAGCAGGAAAAAACTGAGCAAGCATACTGGTTTTGGTGCCTGAGACAAAGATGGCATTTGAAGGCAACTGGATTTAGGGATCCATGCCTGACCCAGAGACTGCAGGGGGATACTCTTACTTCTTGCTTCTCAAGTATGAACAGTGGGCTTTGGAGTGATGAAAAGAAGGGTCTATATATCACTCCCATGTGAAGGGGACGTCTGTAGGCTTAGAGTTGGAAAAGGAATCAAAGGACGTCCTTGGAGTGTATTACCTGAGAACTGCAGGGAAAAGAAAAGGGGACATGTTCAGGAGAAAGCAAGCAGAGCAAGAATGGGGCTGAAATTATGAGCAGAGCAGACAAGACTGGTGAAAGGAGAGGCAGTGGCTGCTGGGGCCACACTGTGTTCACTTACCACCCAACACTGGACTCTGCAGACAAGTGGTGAGTCCATGATGGGGTCCCAGCTGCTGGAAAGTTCCTGTGCCTGTGTATCCAGAGGTTGCAGTTCTTTATCCAGAGTAAGCCAAGTCTGCTCCACTGTGTCAAACCCCCTTTTTTCACCCTACTGAGAGTAGTAGGGAAGCTGCTGATTATTGCTTACATATGTATCTTATTCTGGTGGTTCTTCTACCTGTCCATGCTTTCAAGATCTTTGGAATCCAGTTTTCATTTGTGTGTTTTCCAGATGAATTGTTATTAATTTTTAGTCTCTTGGGTGTTGTCCTTTATTTTCACATTTCATAGTTTCCTGCTTTGCAGCTGGTCATGTTTTGAGTTGGTTCCAACAATAATTTTCTCGGCAACCATAAAACTTTCTATAACATTGCTTTATTTTTAAAGAAAAGAAAGCTAAATGGCTTTGATTCCTTGTAGGTGATGACTGAAGGGCCTAAGTTTTGCAAGTGACTTGTGTCTATTTGGTGTGCAAGCCTACTGTGAGCTGAACCCTACCATCAACTTCCATCTACCTTCTATGGTTATAACATAGCTCAGATTTGTAGCCCTTTGCCTTCTGTTTACATCTTCCTCTTTCACTCTTGGTTCCTGTGCAGCAGCATATTTTCCAAAGGAACATGTCCCTTGTTTGAGGATTAATGCTGTAAACTGAAGTCCTGCAGGAGTCTCACTGACAAGTGATGTTTTTGTATGATAAGGGAGTCACCTGAAACTGTGACTGTGATTCTGCTTTCTACGCTTAATTTCTACTTGTATAACATTAGTGCAAATGAGATCATAATGAGAATGTGAATTTAGTGCTGTGTTTGTATGTAAGTGCATTTAAAAATTCAGAGAAAAAACTTGAAATTTGGAATTGTCTCTAAGGCAAGCATTACTCTAAAATTACCTAGTTTAGGTAAATGAGCATATATGTATAAAGCACCTGTCTTAAAAGATATACATTCTCTCTTCATATTGTGCTAGAACATACCCCTGAAGGCTAGAAGTGGAATAAAATTTTTAATTTTTCTTTGCTTGTAAGCTTACATGATTAGTATACTTTCTTCCCCGCATTTTATTTGAGGAATACATAAATTAGTTGAATGGAAAATTAAAAATATATAGTAAGATCTTTGAACAGTATTTGCAATGTAAATCTATTATCTAGCTTTATTCTTTAATGTACATTAGCAGATCTTTTTCTGTGGAACAAAGGGTGACTAAGATATGGAATGAAATTATGTAGAGGACCTATTTTGAAAGTAACATATTTAATATAATTTTAATTTTTTCATAATCTTGTATTTTCATGTAACAGACTGGCCACACATACACTATAAGAAATGGTAAAGCTCACTCTTGTGGTATATTAAGAGAAGTGCAGAAGCAACAGCTTTTATTCTTCAGTGATTTTTGTTTGCGTGTAAATATTAGAAGTGACCCTCCCCCCTTCCTGCTTTCTGTAAATGTAGCTGTGATATTTTCATTCTAATTTCTTGCTGTTCTTTTGTTCTATTTTTCTTCCCGTGGTCGATGCAGTGAACTATCAGGCTGCTGGACAGGTGTTAATGCTTACAGCACCACTAACCAAAGCTGCTTTACTAAAACTCACTGGTTTTTCATCAATCATGAAGTTACGAATGCAGCCAATGAAGGAATTGCGTGTAGTCAGGCTTGATGTTAGCAGAGACTCTGGAAGAAGTAGATTTAAAAACTTAAATAAATAAAAATTTAGAGCTCATGATGGGCAAAACAATCAGTTTGGTGGCAGAATCTTTTAACTTTGCTACTAAGTGCAGTTCTTCTGAATCTTCTTTTAAAACATTTGGCCTACTGTCACTGGCTAGAGGCCATTAAAGTATGGTTAGTTATCTACAGTTATGTAAAACTCTGGATACTGGATTATCAATAGAGACACAATTTTGCATTTTTTGACAACTACATTTTTTTTTTAAGTAACAGAGTAGATGAGTCCCAGTGTCTGCTTTCGTAATTTAACATCACGTGTATTGCCCTCTCTGTCTGATTTGTTAGTTTGCATTCAGTTGGCTGTATCTTTATGGCATTATTTAGTATTGTATCTCATTTGTTGTTGTGAAGTTCTGTGTAAGAGTTTCCTGTGCCAGGCTGATAATGGCATTATAGAGCCAATGTATGGCATTGCTTTAGTATTCTATAATTAATGTAGAAATAGAAGGCTCTATTATGAAGCAGAACAGCATTTGCAATTACCCCTTTATATTACCTCTCTGGGAAGAGTTCTGTCCTAATAAAATTCCAGTTTGGATTTAAAGAGTGAGCAGGCATCTGTGCATAGATTTCATTATTCCCTTTTGGCTCATTTTACCTCCTGGTAGCGTGGGATGGATGTGAACACTGCACACTCAAGCCACTAATCCAAGATAAGCATTGTAATGAATTTTGTAGTTAGAGCTGTTAATGATTGACATGTGAGGCTCAGAGAAATAATGCTTCATGTTTTCAATGAGAAATATACTGGAGTTGAGTTAGAAATTGAATCACATAGTGTTGATTACAGTTTGTATATGAACCCCAACAGAGTTGCTCTGTCTGTTGAATAAGGGAAAGAAACGTGGTAATCTTGGCCCATGCTACACAGATGGTCTGTGAGTCACAAATACACAGGAGCAGAATTTTGTCTAACAGAAACTCCTAGTAAAAAAAAGACTCTCCATGTTTTGTCTTGTGTTCAAAGATGCCAGTGCTTGAAGAAGAGGAAAGAAGCCTACCAGCAACAAAACTTTGGGACTCCAGTTACAGTGACAGCGAGTTTCCAATCCCATAAATAAATAAATCACTTCTTAAAAAAACACTAAGCCCACACGGGAAGGAAAAATAGAAAATAAAAGAAATTTTGTTTGTAGCTGGCTGAATTCTCTACTGAATCCATACCTTACTCTTCAGCAGCCGTGAATGTTTTAATTTCAATGAAGCAGCACATCTTTTTATTTGAGAACTTGAGGCAGAACATTTATGATTAGCTCTTGAGCCTTTGGATTTTACCAGGTTATTCACATGTTTTCTTCTTTTTTGAGATGAAAACTTAGTCTTTATGCTTTCTCTGGAAACAGGGCTGAAATCTGAGAACCATGTACCACAAAGATATCATAAACATACCTGGTACACCTCCAATAAACACTGGCTCCCTGTGGTCAGTTGCCTTTGGATTTAGTGGCCCTACCACATGGTTGACTTCAGAGTCTACGTCCAGCTGCACCACATTTGCGTCTCTAATAACTGAAAGGAGAAGGAACAGGGATCAGCAAGAAGTAGCACATGAGTTTTTTATGACAGACAGGAATTATCTGTTTGGTGTGAGGAGTTGATATCATGTTTGCTAGACTGGGTGTGAGCCATCAGTGACAGTTTGTGAGCGGATTCTGGCATAGAGCAGGGCCAATGGAAGATACAGTGGGAGCAAGGGTGCTTTTGAGTGAGGCTCTTGATCACTGTTTGGGCTCCAGGTTATGAGCATACAATAGCTTGTGGCTTAGAAAAATGGCCCAATCACTCCCAATCGGGGATGCAATAGAATATAGTGAGGCTTCTCCCTTTCTTGTTCCTGGATTTGCTTCAGATGGAAACCAGAATGCTTGTGAAAAGGTAGCAGACTCAGATCTCTGCAGTGATAGTGGAAGACATCCTAAGTCAGCATCTAGATAGGAAGATGAGGGGGTTCAAAGTACCCAGGGTTTAGAAGTACTTTTTGACTTTCAAGACCAGGAAAGAAGGGTGACTGACTGGTGCAGAGGGAAAATCCTGGCTGTAGAGATCTCTCTATTGTGAGCAAAAGGTTCCCCACATCTGTCTTATTTAACATTTAAGGGCAGCATATACTTGTGCCTACTGCATCCTATCAACTTAGTTAAACTCTAATTGGGAAAGGAAGAATATAATCTGGTATATGAATTAGCATTTCAGCTAGGCTGCTTTCTGTTCTTTGAACGAGGAGCTTCCATCTTTATTTGTTCTTCCTATCTTTCGTTGTAGGAACCTATGCTTGTTCTCCCAGGAAGCTCTACAGTTCTGTGTCTGAGGGAAAAATAAGACTGTGTCTTTCACACAAACTTGCATCTTGGCAGGTGAAAAAGAAGAATACAGAAAATACTTCTGCGCTGCCAGTGCTCTAGCCCATGGAGATGGATATCTCAGGAGCAAGAGATGGGCTCTGTTGCCTTAATTAGGGGGCGATCACCTTTTACTGACCTGCAATTCGATGCCACCTGCCATCGCAGAGACTCTGTTTCAGTGTCACTGAAGTTGAAAAATCCTTTATTCCGTTATTCAATTTCACAGTAACCTGAGGGGAAAAAAATGTAATTATCACTGTAAACCCCTCCTTTTCTCTTTTTACCTTCTGTTGTAATAATGTTGTATTTTCCACTCAAAACATGTCAAGTATACAAGAGAAAGGAAAACATGACTTCATTAAATTCTTCAAAATAAAGTACCTTTTTAATCCAATTTAATCCAATCAAATTTAATTTTTTTTTTAATTTTTCAGATTCAAAAGTTCTGTGACATTCCCAATTATCTCAAGGAATAGTTAAAAAAAGATTTAAGAATAAGAGCTAGTTTCAATAATTTACTAGTACCTCTACTCTATAATTTCTTGTGTGGTAAATTAGTATTTAGAGGCATCAGATGATGTTTTTGGCATCTTGCTAGTCACCTAATAAGGAAAACAGTAATGAAAAACCCAAGTAAAAACAAGCAAAAAAATATATGAGAAAGGAATACATTAATTCAGGAATGGCTTTTAAGTTACTTGTTCAAGCTCACCAGTAAGTCTCTGGCAGAGCTAGAAAGTGATCCTAATTCTGAATTTTGCACCTCTGCTTTAGCTAATGGATTAATATCTGTTTGCATGGAAATGTTCCAGCAGCAGCAAAACAGTGTTGTGCCCCTGTTGTGGGACATGAGATTCCTGGTAGTGATTGCCAGAGAACTCCACACTCTGAGTCCAACCACTCAGATTTTTCAAATATTGAAGTAGTCCCTGATTATGCTGATGCTGTGTTGATGGAAAATCACAGAAGCATAGAATGGTTTGGATTGGAAGGGACGTTAAAAGTCATCTTGTTCCAATCCCTCTGCTGTGGACAGGAACACCTTTCATGAGATCAGATTGCTCAGTCACATCCAACGTGGCCTTCAACATTTAATGGTGCGGGGCATCCACAGTTTTTCTGGGCAACCTGTTCCAGTGCCTCACCACCCTCACAGTAAAGAATTTCCTCCTAATATCTAATCTAAGTCTACTCTCAGTTTGAAGCCAACCCTCTTTGTCCTGTCACTACATGCAAATAGTCTCTCACAGGGAAACAACTTGTATTTAATTCTAGAGAGTCTCTGTTTTGATACAGGTGTAAAGAGATATTATTTTTTTTCCAGAAGGGCAACAACCGACACAATTAAAATGATCCTCACATTCTCTTTTATTCACCTTTGGACAAAATGTATAGATTAAAGCAAATAAAGAATCATGGGAGAAAGTGACTCCTTAATAAATCACCCAGACAAGCTGTATTGATATAGACGTGTAAATTTAAAAAAAAATGAGTTAAAGTTGCTGATCTTATTTCTCAAGCAAAACAGTTTTCACAAAACAAGTCTTTTGTAATTCATTCAAAGGGAGCAGATAGTTAATGCTAAAGAAGCACAGGTAGAAAAAGGTACTGAGCTGCTTCAGGGACAAGCAGGGGAGAGCTGCTTTTCCACGGTGGATTTTGTTTATGAATAGCATATGCATTATACAGGAAGTGAGGTGTGAAGCAGTAAGTGAAGCAGCACCTTTTGTTAGACCAGTAGGTACAGTTGAGAAAACCAGACAAATTATTGGACATGCAGACCTTTGGTTAGAACTTTACATAAGAAGTGCTATACTGGACTGGTTCTGTATAAACACAGCTTTAAGTGTGGCATGATACACATCAGTGCAATGTACTTAAGATCTTATCTGTTAGGTCACCAAGGACTAGATACCAGGGTAAGAATGGGCTTCATCTTACCTAATCGGCTGTCAAAAGTTAGGTGTCTAACTGAAGTATCTGTTCTCTCTATAGCCAATATAGACAAAATAAATTCTCTGAATAACAGCTTATTTAGTCGCCTAATTAGACACCTGCTTTAGGATAGGATGAATCATGATGTTGAACTGTTTACTCAGTCACTCTGCTGTAGGTGCCTGCTCTTGCAGAAGAGGTGAGAGTGTTTCCTCAGGCGTTGCACTTCTAACTGAGGTACAGCCAGCCTCACTTGAATACCTTTCCACTTTGATTGACAGGTGCAGCGATTAAAGCAGTGATTGAAGAATCTCCACACCGCCTAGTCTCTTGACTGTGCCCTGAGATTCTCCTCTGCAGAAAAGACCAAAAAACTGCCAAGATTTCCTATGCTCTAAGTCTTTCCTAGTGTTGTTCACTTGAGACTGAAATTTATTACTGTATATGTGCAGTGAATAGCGTGAAGAGATCCAGACTTTATCAATGAACACAGCAAAAAATATAGCAATAGCAACAACTATCTGTTGAGTAAATTTCAAACCTCTCCTTAATTTGGAATCCAGAGCCTGTAGAAACCAGGCCAACAGACAATCAGAACTTTTCCTTTCCCTCACTCTTTCCATCACACATATATCTAATAAAGAAAGAAGATACTGAGTGTAACTTAGAGTTATATTTAAGAAATAAGAAATAAAAATTTATTGATAGTTACCTTACTTGTAACTGTGATACATTTTTAATGTGTGGGTGAAAGAGCAATGCCAAAGAGTCAGTGCTTTGCTTCTTTTCAGCTGATAACAAAATATTTATGGCTTGTATTAGTAAAGTGATCTGCTCTTGTCTCAGGTGTTATTTTTAGTATTATAAAATAAATATTTGGTTTGGTTAATTTAAGCTGTTATTATATTTAGGGGAGAAGTAAGAAACAGTTAATGGCAAATTCGTGAGACAAGATCTGCGTGTAGTAAAGCCCAAGTAGGTAGAAGAGAAACCAGACAAGGCAGTGGTGGAGATGTGGCCGTCTTTATACCTGCCCGTTTCTCATGTGCATATTCAGGTACTCTCCATTCACACTGTGACCGTGCAGCAGGATTCCTGAGCTGCTTCGTGGACGTATTTCAAAAACAACTTCAAATTTCAGGCCTAAACTGAAGGATTCATCTGTGAAATAAAAAGAATAACATTCTTTTTGTACTGAGTTAGTGATGAAATTGGACATTTATTGAAAATAGAACATCAAACTCAGAGTGGATTTTATTTGTCCTTAAAACTATTGAAATGTGAGACAGCATGCTGTGCTGTCCCTGACCCATTTCAATTTCTGTTTTGATTGTGTTTGCTTGGAGTACTAATAAAGTATTTATTTAATAATTCTCATTTTTTGAAAAATGTATTTTGTTTAAAAAAATATTTCTTAGCAATGAAACGGACAGCAGAAAATAAATGGTCTGTATTTTTCGGCAGTTTCTTATTGTGCAATTTCCTAGATACTCAGCAGTCATTATAGAGTGAGTGGGAATTCACTTGGGCTTTGATGATTCAGTAGGAGAAACTCCCTTTTTCAAACTGGTGACAGCCTAGGGAGCAAATTAGAAACACTTGTCTGATTCTTCTTGGTGCCTCCAGTGAATAGGGTTATGCAGTTTCCTTTCTTGTTCAGATCAGAGCCTATGTGACTGAAACACCCTCATAAAACTCTTCCTGGGACACAATGGCCTAAATGACAGAAAAGATGTGTTCTGTAATGCTGTTCTCTATCAAGACACGCTGAAAGTTTTTCTGCAGGATTTTTTAATTGCTTGCTGTTTATTAATTAAAAAAAATAAGGGATGACCATTTGATGGTGTACTTGGTCTTGGCCACATTGACTTCTATATTTTTTTAGCATATTATGGACTGTTCCCTTATTAAAATTATTCCCTTATTAAAATTATTACTATTATTTGAAATCCATCCATACATACATACATACATGCATACATATGTGTTTATATAACAACTTGTAAGTTTCGTGGTGACATTCTGACCTGTCAATATCATCTGCTTACCACGTGGTGATCTGTTTCTGATAATCCTTACAGCTCACAGCCTCGGAAATTACCA
The DNA here is from genome assembly GCA_013401135.1 of Cettia cetti. Classification (NCBI taxonomy): domain Eukaryota; kingdom Metazoa; phylum Chordata; class Aves; order Passeriformes; family Sylviidae; genus Cettia; species Cettia cetti. The sequence goes on along the minus strand of VZUI01040077.1, from coordinate 8,617 downwards.
CACCCTTTAGTGAAAAATGCCATTCTGAAGTACAGTGAATACTACAGTCTTTATTTTGGGATACATTTGTTTAGGAGTATATTACCAAGGACGACATATCCTCCTTCTGATGAAAAGTATGTTCCTGCTTCTGACGGGCCTTCAAAGCAAGGTGTTACACTAAATGTCTGCGAAGCTGAAGTAAGTGATCTGCCATTGAGCTGTAAGTTGCTGAGACAACCACTAAAGCTGTAGACAGAATTAATCTGAGGGGTAAAAATCACATTGATTAGTAAATAAACTTATTGTGGAAGGAAATAGATTCTTCTGTCCTTATTTTTACGTTTATAAGCTGTAAGGCTGTGATTGTCTGGCACATCAGTTTTGAACTAAAAAACAATTTCCAGAGAAGGGAAGCAGGAGAAATGATTCTCTTAGCCTCTCATGTCTTTTTGATGACTTCAAGGTAATTCCAGCTTGTGTAGTTTCTCAAACAGTCCTTACCAAACTAAGAGGAACTAAGCACAACTAGGGCAAGGCAGTGCTATACATATACCTCATGGCCTCAAGGCAAGACAGGGGTCTACTTTTTCAGAGTAGTTTATCAATCTTTTTAGGCACATAACACTAAAGATTACCTTGAAAGAGACTGTTATGTTCAGTTTTGGTTTAACAGTCCTTTCCGTGTACTTCACTACCAAGCTGTAGAACAGAATCCTGACCTCTAGGTGTTGTCCTTAAAACAGAGTTACTAGGAGAACATCAAAATGTCTGCAAAACTCATTTTGTATCTCAGACCTCAGCGTGAAATCAATCTTCCCTAACGTTACTTGTCTCATCTAATTTTGGATGTCACTAAGATTTTTCTGTTCCTCATGGACCATTGTTTTCCTAGCTTCTGCTACAAGGCTATGGAAGCTTAACCCAGCTACCAGCAGCCCAGCTCTGTGGAAGCTTTGTTCTATACACAAACTGAGCTGTCTGTTCCTCAGCAGGATGAAGGTCAAGACCTTAATAAGCTTTTTTCTGATCTTATCCCTACAGTCAGCTTTTGTATTAACTTTACATAGAGGTATGGGGTCTGTACATGGAGGTCTGCTTTACCTGGATGTTCTTTACAGCTTTACCGGGAGCTACACCTCCAATGTACAGTGGTTCAGTGACTTGCCAAGTATTTGCTTTCCCATTGAAAGATTCTTCTAGTACTCGGAGACCATCAATTATCAAGCGACCAATATTTTTGCCTCTAATAAATATCACCTAGGAAGGGAAGAAAAAATGTGGAAGATTACTTTTATCTCTTAAGGGATCACTGCTGTGCAGTGGAAGATGATGAGATATTTGAGAAGAATAGTGTGTGAGCAATACTCTACAAACCTGTTTTGCTAACTGCCAGTATTCTTTGCTGGGTAACCCTTTTTTTCACATTCATATGAAGGCTGGATAGTAAAACTGCTACCTTTCTTACATTTTGGTGTACAAGACAGAGGTAATTAGGGTGTCATAAGGTCTGCTGAGATCTACCTATCACTGTTAGCATTTTCACAGTCTTCATTAGTTTTATGGCATGGATTCATCCAACCCGCTTTAAACACTAAAATGCCCAAGTCAGTAGTTTAGTAACTGCAGACTTCTGTAGTTAATGAGGAAAGAGAGATACCTACAGAGGGAAATTCACCTTGACTCCTAAAAATGTCTTTTTATATTCACAGACTACTAAGGTAGCCTAAGACAGCTGTACTCCTTTCTTAGGCACTTCAAAGACATTTGCTGAACAAAATTATTCTAGTCCTTCCTTTCATAGTTCATTTAACTCTTAATTGCCTTACTGTTCTGCTTGTTTCCTTCATTTCTGTTCAGCTGTTAGTGTTGGGAATTGCTGAATTTTTATAACTGACTCACTTTCCTGTCCCTAGTTAATGACTTAATAAAATGCTGCGTGGAAGATCTAAAAATATTGATGGAAGTTTCTTAACATATATGTGTGTTTATGAATACATGAATGAAAACTCCCTGAGCTGTTGCATGAGCACTGTCTTTACTGCAACCTTGACCGCATGTGCCATCATAATAATTGCTTTCTTTTACTCACATTGTGCCACAGACCATCATTGTATTTCTCTTGGCTCTTAATCCTTATCTTCTGGTGACCGGCATTAAACATAAAAACGAGTCGGCCATGGGCAACGAAAAGGGCCATGAAGTTGGTCTCTTTTTGATCCGAAACGTAGAAAATCATTCCGTGAGATGAGTGAGTTTTCAGACTGATAGAGAACTGAGCTCTGGCATATAAAAACACAATATTAACATTAAAGCAGATGTGTTTGATTTAAATCAAACATCAGACAAAGGAAGACTGAGATTTTCCTTTCATCCAAAGAAATATTCTTCTCCTTTATGGAAGTGGTGTTTCTGAGAAACATTCTGTGATTTTTCAGGTTTTTTGAGCAGAAGTTGAAGTTGGAGAAGAAGCTGCCTGGTGAGGAACTGTTTTTAAAAATTAAAATCTCTGGAGTGAATAAATTCAATGCAGACCGCCAAAATCTGACACTACATTTCCTTTCATGTTAATCAGCAATGTTGGGGGGAATTTTTAAGTCTGATGGCACAGAGGCCTGAAGTTTAATGCTATTCCAGACTTGATCAAAGTTTCCCCTTCCTTGTAGTTCCTTGTGAAGTCCAAGACAAGATGGGAAGTTATACCATTGTTGGTTTGACATTGTCATAATGAAAATTTCTTGAGTGATTTCTATTATTACTTACAGTCTAAAATTTGGCAAAGCTGTATTGGTGTAGGACAGTGCCAGAACTGATTCCTCCTTCTTCTGATGTCAGGTGTAACCTAGTTTCCATTCTTCATATTGTCTCAACGATCTATACATTCCCAATGGCAGGTGTGTGTACATTCCACAGACATTCAGTCCCTTGCCAATATCAGTTGTTTTAAAATGACAAAACTAATTGTTTTTTAGAAAGGATCATTACAATAATGAAGCTTTAGTAATGTTTGGCAAATAAATATGTGTTGTAGGAATGAAAGTGGGATGAAGATATTAGAGTTTGGGTTTTCTTTTGTATGGGTACCATCAGAACTGCACTAAGTAAAATGCTATTAAATTGAAATGAACATAATAGTTTTTTAATTTTAATCAGGAAAGAAGACTCTTTTTTCTGAGTTAGTGGTCTGGTATGCTTCCAGGAAGTGCTGTGTTGTTTAATGGAAATGTGTTTTTAATGGAAGCATTAAACAAAAACCCTTGTTGGATTTTGAATATTGCATGACATATTCTGTGGGAGCCTGAATATTAAATGTCAACAGTATCTGGACTCATTATTACTTAGACTTCCATTATGGCTTGAATTGGACAAGGTTTTCATAGCTTTATGTCCTACTGCACTGTGAGGATTCCTAACCATTGAACTACTGGCAAGGTGCACTCAGCATATTGCTGCTTCCTTTCTGCTTTAATGCCTTTACTTCTTGTGTAAAGAGACTGATTGTGCATTGCTTGGATAGAACTAACATCCTCAAAAGCTTCTCACAAATAGGCAAGGAGATGCATTTTGTTAATATGCAGTGCAGATGAAGATTCCACAAGAGGGATGTAACTGGCAACACATTCTATGTTTTGCTCTTACTCAACTGAAGCACCTTTTAATATAACCGAACAACATGCTCTACACAAAATTTAGCCTGAGATGTAAAGGTGTTAGCAAGACTAACAGCAGAAATGTGTCCCTTTAAAAAAAAAAAAAATTGAAATACATCTTTCTCCTCCCCAGCATATTTCATTTTTATTTCTAAAGTCACTTTACCTTTGACTGAAGTCCTTTGGTATGTGATCAAATTCTTGCCGGCTGTTTGCTGTTCCTCCAAATTGATAGGCATGTTCAGTTGCCTTGGGATTCATGGACAAATGGCACTGAGGCTCTCTTTGCAAATTCACTTGATAAAGTTTTTTGAGGCCAGATGAAGGCTGTGAAATCTTGTCTTTATCTCTTCCCACCTTAATAGAAAAAGAACTATTAACCAGAATTTTTCAGCTAAATTTGACATAATAAAATAACAGTATCATTTATATATGCACTAATAATAGATTGGTTCCCTACATAAATACCAGGGTTGTTTCCAAGTTAATTTTTCCTTGAACAGATCTACTATAAATGCTGATTTAGGACAGAACAAGGGATAAACATAATACTTGTGTAGCTTACATAATTACAAATTTTTTTGCAGTTTTCCTAATTAAATCTTTTTTCTCTCTGTTTTAGTGATATCAGCTATATTATAGGTGTAAGATAATATGCTTGGACCAAAAATTCTGCATGCTGGAGGAAGGTTTTTATCCCATTTATATTAATGTGTGCTAATGGTAGCTGGTAGAGAGCCATACAGGAGTAGATGAGAACAGAAGCAAGCTTTTTGCCTTTAGAATAGAGAAGAAATCAATAAGGCTTGTTTCTGAAGTATTGTTTTGAAGAAGTCAGGTATTTTACTTTAGAGTTCTAGCAAAAGAGAATGGAGCAAGTGTAGGCCAGATAGATAGTGTCAGGGCAATAATTTCCAGTAACAAAATATATAAAGGAACAGGATCCTGTTCATATATATGACATTATCTTTATGCTTTTTAGATTCAAAATTTGGAGAATTCTGGAAAACTCTAGAGTGGTACTGGAGCAATTAGTAGCAGACCTTTTTATTACGGTTTCCTTTGGCTTTTGATGAATTTTTTCCTTTCTTATGGAGAAGAGCAACAGGAGGAGACTCAACAGGGCATCCGTACAAAGATGCCTGAACTTTCTCAGAGTACTTCTGGAAATCTTCCACTTCAACCTCTTGATCCAACCTGTGTTTCAAAGAGGAGATGGCAAGAGTAGCTTTTTTCCCCCAGGCATTAGAATTGTTTGCATAAAAATCTCAGAATTTTACATTTATAGTTTAAATTATATTTGAATGGGTTGTTTTTCATTCTTGGGTCATGGATAAAAGTACAGATTGATCAGTCAATGTATGGGTAATGGGGACAGCCTATACTACATCTGCCTGTTGTATACATGCTGCCATAAGCAGAGGATGAACATCAGCATCAAATTCAACTTTAAAATCTATATAAGAACATTTCATAAAGCAATTAAGATCAGCACATTCTGACCATTTTTGCATGACCAAAGTCTCAACCTCCCCAGCTTCTGTGAGATGCCTTAACATAATTTTGTTTCAAAGGCAGACCTGAAAACTACATAATATTGCAGTTATGCAAATTATTATATAAATTATTATATAAATTGCAGTTATGCAAATTATTCATGGCATCAGCAGCATTAGCAGGTGCAGTACTTAAAGCTTATTTCATCAAGTTATTCCCACCTGAACAATATCTTAACCTAGCAGATCTGTGCCAACAGATTCCATGGCAAATAAGGGAAGAATCTTATTCACACATGCTGTCTAGCCTCACAAAATGAGACAGGAATTTTTATTGTGACAATAAATCACTTCTCATGAGCTACTATTCAAGCTGTCCGGCAGGGCAGTGATTGCCTGTTAATGTGTTTGGGAGGATGTTACTCACCTAGTGAAGTAGGCATTGCTGATGCAGCCAGTGAAGTTGGCTTGCTGTGTTTTGAAGGGAGAGCCACCAAAATAAAACTTCTTGATGCTGTCTGGGCTTTTCCCTGCTCTGTCCTTTGCTGGGTTCTTCTTGCTCTGTTTCTTGTCATCAACAGTCAGCTCGTACCTGCAAAGGCAAAGCATCCATTTACAGGCTAGTTTTGGGAAGGTCAGTGCCAGCGGCCATTTGGGTACATTACATGCACCCAAAATGCTCCAGTCAGTGCATACATCACTCAATGGTAGTGCTCAAAGGCATGAGAAGACCTTTTTGCTTTCAGCTGTGCAACAAGTAGTGGTGCACTGCCAAAGTTGTGTACTGAGGCCCGTGGATTTAATATTACCCTGCAGTTAATTGTGAACTCCAAAATTGTACAGAGAAGAAAGATAAACTAAGGGATTGCTGATGAAGAGATGGAGCCATCATTTGGGTAAAAAAAGATCCAAGCACATGCTAATTGTTTGTGCCCCTATCCCTTTTTCCTTCTCTTTCATCACAGTGCATTAGTGTTTGAGCTTATACAATTCTTTTTATCTAATCTGATTTTGCAACCCAGTTGTGGCAGAAGTCAAGAATGTTTCTCTGGCTTTAATAAGAAACTGGGTGTACTAAAGCATCAGACATCGATTTTGTTTCGCAAACTCAGGGAAACATGACAATTTCCAAGGTTATTCCAAGGAACTTTTTCACATCTCAGCTTTTCAAACTTGCATGTCAGAAGTCATAGGTACAAACCTTCATTTCTGTTAGAAAAGTAAGAATGCTTGTATCTCATAGGCAAGATTCTTAAAGAAAGTTGCTTTGATTATGTGACCTTCTAAAAAAAAATTAAGCACATAAACAATAGTAAAACATACCAATAAACCAAAGCTCTCAAGTCTTTCAAGGAGCACAGAGAGAGACTTATTCCCTACTGCTGTAATTAGTCACATTTGTGGCTGCCAGTGCTAAAATATTTTTAGCGTGTTTCACTGTGTATATCCCAGATGGATGCTTTATGTGAAGATGCCTCAATTACTTTAGGGTAAACTGGGAATTTTTTAAACAAATTAGAAGAATCAATCCTGTTAAAAAAATTATTCTCATGCTAGCCTTAAATGTTATTAAACTGAGTTCTTACCTGAGAACAAAAAATGACTAAGCTTTCAGAAAAACTATTATTTTCATTTTAATAAAAATTCCCATCATCTTGAGCTCAGGCCCAAGCTGGCCAGTTTTCAATTACTTTTAAAAATCAGTCACTTAAAAAAGCCCCACTCAAGTGTCACTTTAAAAGTGAGTGTTAAATGATAATGTACTTTACAAGAAATATTTATGTTCTAAAGGAAGGAGATAAAAGGTGCTGGACAGCTTTACCTTTCTGGGGTCACAGAAGTAATGATGAAATGTGTTTTTCCATCATTGTAATTTCTGTCTGGTGACTGAATTTTGGTTCCACTTGCATTTAAAACCACAGCACCTCTCTCCATAGAAATGGATAATACATCTGACTGAAATACAGACAAAAGCATCTTCATAAGCAAGTATTACACAGAAAAATTAACAGTTCTGTGATTTTTCCTGTTGTATTCGTTTTTCTTCTGGTTGTTTTCCACATTTGTGCTTAACTTGCAAAAAGATATACTCTGAGAAGCAAACCAAGAGATATCATTAGAATTTATATTCTTGCCATTTTTAAAGCCCGAATTCTGGGTATTCTGCTGCTGATTATGTCTCATGTACTGTCACATGAGCTCCTTCCATGTAGCACAAATGTATGATGTTTACATTTCATTTGTGTTTCTGGTACCCTGGTACTGTAATGAGCAGCTATTACTGTGAGATTCCTGCTCTCATAAGACCAAGATGTATTTTTCTTTTTCTAATTCCCTCTGATCAAGCCGTTCAATCACTCAAAATTATCTCTGAGTTAGGATGTGCTATCTGGGTCAGACATACGGGATCACTGTGCCACTAGCAGGAGTACTCTCTGTTCCATTAGAGCAAGCACTGCCATGTGCACTGGTAGGCATCATTCTGTCTCATGCTGCCAAGTGCTAAATAGCTGAACTTCTCTTTGCTAAGTAGGGCACTTGGCACCTCATAGGATTAGAGCTGTTGAGTTAAAAACCTGAAGTGGTGTGTGCGAGGCCTCATTTATGCAAAAGATGTGGGGAGCTGACACGGTTACTGATTTCAATTTAAGGTAATACTCCAGGCTGCAGCACGTGAAAGTTTAGAAGTGATTATCGGTATCACGCAGCCTTCTCTGCTGCACTGCTGATGATATTCTGCAAGCATAGCAGAACAGACATTTGGGGGTGGTTGCAAATGTTCTGTCATCTGAGCTCACGCTCGCTGCAGATGTCAGTCTGAGCCTGCAGTATCTTGGGATCGCTTTGTCTCACACAACATTTTGTGAGTGCAAGTCCATATTTCTGCCCGTGTCACACTTCTGAGGGGGTATTTAGAGCAATAGCTGCAAGGAGCCATTCTCAAGTGCAGCTTTTCCCAGTCACACATAGAGGTCTGAGTGCCATCTGCGAATATAGACAGCTTTCTGACTGATCTCTGTCAGCTCAGCAATGCTCAAAATGCCGTGCCACTAATTCAAACAAACTTTGCTTCTAGTTGGTTGTCTGGATAGCAAATGTCAGGTCCTTAATATTATTTGTGCTTTGGTAGCACCTGCAGGTCCAAATAGGGATTGCAGTGCTGCTGAGCACAGCAAGATACTCTGTGAATTTCTGCCCTAAGGACATCAGCGAGCACAAACGAATTCATGTTAATTCTAGGTATATGATCCAGTTCTCTTCTCAGCATCAAAACAATGTTGAAGCATTACTGGTTTTCATCTGTAGATCAAATGCAAACTGTAAAAATAAGGTCACCAGTGAATGCTTCTGTGTTGCAGACTACTTTCTCTATGACAAAACCACAAAGTGAGAAATTGTGTTATTCCGCTAGTACTCTCCTGGGAAAAAATGGAAAGGTAAAATAAAACAAAATGTAAAAAAACCCAAAAAAACCAAAAAAACCCAACCCCC
>VZUI01040074.1:0-20644 GCA_013401135.1 Cettia cetti | reverse complement strand
GGGGGGGGGGGGGGGGTTTGGTTTTTCTGCCAACAAGAGCCAGCCTCCTGGATAATAGTTTCCTTCTATACCAGAGAAGATTCACCTTCTCATTGGCCCAATTCCTGCCCAGAGTTCCTGGTTGTAGGGATGTGCAACCTTCCTCTTGGGCACGATTTCCCACCCATTGCACCACCCAAACAGTTCCTGCTGTCCCAGCCTATGCTCTCATGTGCTCTACATCACAAATTGTAGGGCACTCACCAAGGTCTCAGGCATCACCCACCTTGAAATGGCTTTTGGCAGGCAAGAATGTCATAGAACAGCCAGAGCTGCATCTCAGCCACTTTGAAGCTTAGCAGTGCAGGTGTAAAGCAGACACCTGGACTCCCTGGAGAGTTTCTGATGACCTAAGCAGATCAGCTTGGAAGTAGCTCCTGTAATTTTCTTTGCTTCTCCCAGAGGCTGCAGGGAAGATGGATTCACAGGGCTGTTCCCTGAGAGAGCAGAGATGCTGCTGCTGGGGCAGAGATCCTGCTCAGAGTCACCAGCTCATCCTGCAGGTGTTTGTTTGTCTGGGTGGGCACATGCACAAGTTCCCCATGCACAGAAACTGCAGAAAGCAGCACATGGGCTGCTTAAAAACCACATTTGTGCTTAAATCCTGTGTCCTGTCTGTTTTCATTCCTAACAATGCCAGTGAGACATATGAGTAACTTCATGATTTTCAGAGGCACAAAAAGCAGATGGAATTTTTGGTGCTTTTGCTGTCTTGAGGGCACTTCCTTTGTCATTAGTTGTTTTGTTCATGATCAATGTTTGTATTGATATCTACAGCGTTTGCAGCTCTCACACCCCCATTTCTAAGGCTCCTGCCAGACCAGCCTGCAATAACAGAATCCTCCTGATTTTCTAGTGAGATGATTTTCTGCTTTTTGTGCCCACATGTAATTTTATGGGGTTGTTTTGGGAGCATTTGATGGCACTGCTGCCTGTCCTAAATTCCTCTGCTAAAAACCATAAAGAATGAGAGAGAAGATTTGTAGAACTCTTACAAATGTGCTGTTGTATTTGTTCTCAAAATGCTGTTGAAAGAGTCAGATCCAGAGTCAGTAGTTTTGCCTTTCCATTGTTTTGTCCATCCATCCCTGAATTGCTTCAGAATTCTGTGGGGGACCAGGGAGGTTGCTAAAAATTATTGTACAGGCACAATAAACCCTATAAACCACGTCCTGGCAAATAAATGCCTTGCACTTTGGCACCTTAGTTGTTGCTCCTAGCAAGGCAAAGGATGGAAGTCATTTATCAGGCAAGAAAATCAGTTTAGGAGGTCATAGGAGGGTACAGATTCAGGAGAGAGACATCTTTCAAGGTGTGTTCTGGCAGCACCCCTGTCACCCTGTGACCCAGCCAATCTGTCCTCCTTCAGCCACAGGGATTGTGAGAGCTCCTTGCAGTGCCCTTGCAGGCAGATTCCCTACAGCAGACTCAGGTGTTTGCTCAGCAGCACAAGCAGTTATCCAGGGACACTGCCCCTCCTGCCCTTTCCAGCTGAGAGTTAAACTCCTTTCTGCAAAGTCTACTTTTGGCTGAGTCCCTGTGCTTACGAGATATTTACCACAGGTTTTGCAAAGAAAAGCTTTGTCCTTCAGGCAGGAAATGCAAAGGGATTTTTAGTTCTTCCTTTCCAATCCAGAGCAGTGTGACACTGGCAAGGCTGTCACTTGGCAGGGCCAGGAGTCTGGCTGTGCCTGTTGCTTGGTCCTCTGTGCAATGTGCATTCCACTCACTGGCTGTAATGAGCAAATATTTATGGAATGCAGCATGTTACTGTCAATATTGCTATAAAAAGAAGGGAAATGGCAGCTGTTCAAACTAGCTGAGGAGTTTGTTACAGTCAAATAAATCCCAGGAATTAGTAGCAAGGTGTGCAGTAATCTGCTGATGGTAATGACAGAGCTGTTAATCACAGGCCTGCACAATTAATAGATTTCACTCTCTCTCTCCTGTCCCCCTTCTGTAAGGTATAAATTTATGTATATCTATAGCTAATCACAGCTAGATCCCCTCAACATGTGTATGGACATATGGTGACCCTCTGGAAGGGGAGAAGGACGAGTTAAAGCAAGGCTTCATAAATAAAACATACACTTTGCAATTTATATAGTGAAATAGATTTCACCTGTTTATGAATGAACCATTTGATGACACAATGCTCCACCTCAGCATTGGCAGTGTTCCTGCTTTGTGCTGCTGCATTCAGCAAAGCAGTGTCACACTGCATCAGCCCCTGTGGTGCCCAGCCTGGGCTTGGTGTGACCACAGGTCTTGTCACTGCACAGTGCCTCTGGGGCCTTTCATGGATGGAGAGATGGTTTTTCCTGCTTAGCTAAAGTGTATGCAACTGGCAATGACTTCATGGCTCTTTGTGGCTGTCCTTGTGCCCTGTGGCTGTCCTTCAGTGGGAGTGGGAATCCAGCCCCTTCTCCTTATTGATTGCATTCATCTGTGCATAATCCAAAATTAGGCTATGCAAAGTGTCTGTGTTACATGTGTTTAATGTGATATGGTGGAAAATACTGTCCATTGTGAGTCTTGGTCTCTGAGCCCTTAGAAAACACTTTTCCAAGTACTTTCACAATTTTTCTGGGTATTTTTACTGCGCTAGATTTATTGGCACGTTGTCTAAGCTTGGGAGGCACGCAACCACCAAGATCCTACACATAGTTCAAGATCTCTTTCTTCTTCTCCTGTTAAAGCTTTTCTGTCACAGAGCTCCTTTTCAAAGCAGAAAACACTCAAGAATTCCCTAGTCACATCTACTATATTTTCCTGACAAAATCAGGACATCTATGGAAAACTAATGCCTTACCTCTGCAGTTTATCTTCTGGATGCTGCTTGCATTTAAGAACATAGCCACTGATTGTTCCCAAGGCACTGCATGCATGGAGCAGAATGAAAGCTGTATCTTATTTAAATTAATGAATAAGATGAATGAGTACAGCATTTTCAGAACAGGCAGCAGAGGAAAGCTAGGCAATATTCACATATTAATTAAAATGAGAGCTCTCCACCAAAAAAAAAAAATAATACGAGTCAATTGATATTCTGACAGCTGCCCATAGACTCATTCATGAAATGATGGGCATGAAAAGCACCACGGGAAGCAGGGTTTTACTGCAGACAAAGTCATTCACTTGATGCACATACTGCTAAAGGAAGCAGCCTGGCTATTGCAATTTATTCTTGTGCTCGATGGGAAAAGAAATCTTAAATCCCAGCTGGAGAGTTCACAGGACTACTTTGCTCTTTAGATTTGCTTTACAGTTGTGCAGAGTCCCACTTGGGAGACATTAGCATCAGTAATGACTGTAGTACTTAGCATTTATTGTGATGTGTTTCACCTGCACCTCTCAGAGAGGCTGGCAAGGTGAGGGCAGAATCACAGCCCCCCTGGCAGAGGAACTGAGCAGGTGTGTGGAAAAGCTTGGTGACTGGCCAAGGTGACACAGTGAAGGGAAATGGTGGGCAAGTGACTTCAGGTGCCTCTGGCCTCAAATGCCAGTGTGGGCAAAAGGGGTTCTTTTGACTCATATTTTGCAAAGTAATTCATTACCAGTAGGCATTGGCATATTGGAGAAATCAGAGTCTGAGTGAACACAAAAGTCAATTAAATGTATTGTTTTGTTTTTTAAATCTGAAAACTCACTACAAGGCTCTTTCACTATGAGTAATGCTGGACAGTCACACTGTTTCCAGTCAGGTACCTAACCCAAGGACGTAAAGTAAGTGTCTTTTTTAACCTGTATTTGCAACTGAGGGACACAGCAGCATGGCATTCAGAAAATCTGTGTTAGGAATGTGTCTGCCTCTGTAGCCTAACCCAAACAGCTGAATCAGAGAGGGGGAGTCAGGCAATGTGAATAGCCTCCAATATACCCAGTTTTATAGGTAATGCCCAGATCTGCAGTCAGGTAGTAACCTGTCCCATTAAAACCTGTGAAAAGTTGTTTTGTCTGTGTTTCTGGAATTGGGCACCCTTTGCCCAAGCATGATTCCCTCTGAGTCTTAAAATGTCACAGTATTAAAGTGAGATTCAGCAAGAAGTGTGACAGCATTATATAATGCATGGAAATCGATGTGAATATTAAAATGACTTCCACTGCCAAGATGACAAGCATTTCGTAAATGCAACATGCAACAGTGGAAATGATATTTCTGAACCAGGAAACAAATATTGTTCTCCAAGAGTGTGAAGGAAAAACTGTCTGAGGGCTGCACAGAGGGGTATTTGCTTGTGCCAGCTTTCTGTTTCAGTGGCTGGCTGTCATTTGGCAAGCTGCCATCCAATAATTCACTGCATGCCCATGGGGCATTTCATGGGAGGAGGGACATATGTTAGTGCACGAGTAGAGCTGGTATCAGTGCCTGATGCCAGTGACATGGAACAGAGGCTCTCAAAGGGTCTTGCACCTCTGTCTAGTCAGGCACAGACTGCAGACTCTGCTCTTATTTTTCTCTGTCTGTTAGCTCTCAGGGCTGGATTAACACAACACGAAGCATTATTCAGATTTGCTTTTAAGGAAGCTGCTGTATAGCTTTTGTTGCTGCTTTAACTGCTGCAGGAATGCAATGTAAGTGAGATTGGGTTTAGGTAGTCCAGGAGAAGAAGTCGATTTTCAGAGATGAGCCACACTGTGGCAAGATGTATGAAGTGCAAAGGCTTCAAAAGGAACTGGAGAGGGAATATGAAACCTACTGGTCCTTGTGATTTGCACTTTGTTTAAACCGTGAGATACTTGCTTGCATTTAAAAAGTTGTTTCGCTTTCCTTTAAAAAAATTGCCATCTGTGCTACCTGGAGAATATGTAAATAATGGGAGTTTTCATCAACTCCGGTGGGTCATGGATACAATGATAAATCTAAAACAAAAAAAAAAAAAAAAGAGATTCCCCTGTAACCAAGACACCATGATTTGTATCAGCTTTTGCAAATTTTTTGCCTTTGTCTCAACTCCCAAAATTACAGGGAGGAAATGGCCACTGAGATGGCATTGTCAGTATGCCACGGTCCTAAACACAACTCTGGTCTGGACTTGAGCCCACCATTTGGAAAAAACATCTCTTCCTGATTAAAACATTCCTGTGGTGGATTTACCACCAGCATTCTTGGTACATGGCTCCAGTAATTAATTACCCAGACTGAACAAAATGCTGCCTTCTTCCTAGACTGGAGCCAGGGTGTGGGCACAGGGTCTGGCTTCTCTGAGAACTGAGTCAGATAAGAAAGCCATCTGGGCTATATTTGGTCTGCTTCCTCTCATATTCAGCCCCAGTTTCTGCACAACTCTTCTGCAGCACCTTCTCTCTTCTGGTTTTGTTCCCTGCTGTGAATGGACCTTGGCAGTGCCCTCCTGATTATCCCGTGGCAATGAGGGTGCTGTGAGGTGCCAGGTGAAGGGACTGTGCTGCTGAGAGCACATGGCATTGGGGATCTCAGCCCTAATGTCCCCTCTGCCCTGACCTTTATCCTCCAGACCATCATCCCTCTAATACTTCACACCATCCCAATACTTTTGATTGTCCTTAACATTTTCCATCGGTGCAGAGTAATGAGCTCCTGTGAGGTGCTGCCAGAAAAGTGACCCATGGGGTCTCTTCAGCCCATGTGCCACTGCACCTGCAGCTCTCACTTTGCTAAGTTTGAATTCCTGCAGCAGTAAGGTCAGGGAAGTACGAGGTACACTCTAAGATGTCTCTGGGATACGACCCCTAAACTTAAATTCTTGAAGTTCATGTTCTCAAGAGCCAGATATAATAAAAGAACAGAAAGCCATTGAGAGTTGTGGTCTGACGATCTGTGAGTGATATTTTATACCTCTGTATACCTTTGTTGTGCATTTTGCACTTAGAACTCACATGATTAAGTTTTCAGACAGAAGTGGATATCATGTGTAAGCTGAGTTCCTTGTTTTTTTCTTTTGCCTGTCACTGGCTGCATGTTCTCTGTTGATGTCTTGTTCCTGGTACTTGACACTGACCATCTTGTCTGTGAAAGGAAGCCCTCCAGCTGGTTTGCCTGATGAGAAGAAAGGAAAGTTTGCTTGGTTTAGTCACTCCACAGAAAGCCATGGTAATGTTCCACTGCCCTCTGTGTCCACACTGCATGTGTCTGTGTGTCTGTGTGTCCGTGTGTCTCTGTGCAGACTGGCCTGTGAATCAGCTTTGTGTTCTCCTGCATGTGTGTGCCTGCCCTTGTCTGCTGCTCGTGCAGTGTCCTCTTCATGCGCTCAGGGTAACAAGCTGCTCTGCAAATCAATCTCCTGCCAGCGTCCTCAAAATTGTTTTCCATTTGCAAATAAGCTCAAATATGTCTTGAAAGTGTTTTACCTCGTCTTCCAAAGTGACTTGTGAAATATCAGTGTTTTTGGTTTTATTCCTGCAGGGCTTACTGTGGACAAAAAAAATTTAATTATGAATGTTGGTTTTTTCTCATAACCTACTTGACTGTTTCATGTACATCAGAACATGAATTCAGTTTATTCCTTATTTTGTCTTTCCAAATAGACAAGATTATTAAAACATCTGTCTTCATAAAGGAGCAGGCAGCATTAGAGTAGAATATCTCATAGGTCTGTCACAAGTGCTAGAGAGTCCATTATTTCATGTGGTCCTAAGAACACAGTACAAGAACTTTGGATTTCCCGAGAAGTTTGTTAGAGGTGTATGAATTGCTGTGAAGGGATGAAGGAAAGATAGTTCATTTTGAGGGACATTTCTACCATAATGCTTTCAAAGCAGTAACCCAGAACGTTTTTGAGAGGACCTTCTGATGTCTTTTTAGCCCCTGAAAGAAGACCATGGCCCCATGAGCATCTGCCCAACTGAAATGCAGAACCTGTTTCTTCTACATTGGCTCACCTTGCACCAATGACCCACAGATAGACATATTCTTACTACTGAGTTACACATTCCTACAGGCTGTCAGAAATCTCTCCAACAGCTAACAGCACCTGCTCTCAAGCCCCATCTGAGATATGTATCCAACAGCTAACAGAGGTCATGTTCTGAAGTTTTACCAGGCTCCTGGGAGATCTGTTTAACTCCTCCATCATTCAGTCATTCAGTCTTAAATATAATTTTTTCATCATTTTTTTTGTGTATTCCAAAAAGGGGTGAGGAGGGAACAGGACCTGCATTGGATCCTGTCCATTTTCCTACCTTTAACTGAATGATTGTGTATAAAAGAGTGATTGGAGCTTATGCAGGAGCTGTGAGCAACTGGGGAAATGAAAATGGTGTGGGTTTGAGGGATTTTTTTATGGTCTGTAGAAGTAAGTAACATCTTGAGATTTGATAACAGCTAGAAATGGTTCTTGAATCCAGATGAGAGAGGTTCACACCTGAGGTTGCTTTCACTTGATGTTTGTTCCATGGTGCTTCTGTAAAAGCCTGGAAGGTTCTGTGCAGTTCTTAGCTGTGAGAGTCAACATAAAGCTGCACCACAGTCCATATTCATTAGCTCCTTTGTTGGTAATGTCTGAGTGGGTCAGAGAGTGTGAATTTCTCTCTTGTGCCTCTAGGCCCTGTTTCTAGGTGTAAGGTTAAATCACATTCAAAGACAGATGAGCCATCAGTATTCTTTGTGTGGTATTTGCTGTTTATCTGCATGCAGCCCAACCCTGGTACCTTTTATTTGTATTCTAATCATTGCACAACAGATTAGAGAGGGCAGTGAGGTGGTTGGGCTGCTGCAGGTAAAAGAGGCATTTTTCTAAAATGTCCAGTGGAATCAAACAAAAGCTTCTTGTTGGGTTTGTCAGGTTTTTCACTTTCCAGTGGTTCTCATTCATAAAATTTCCAGGAAGTGACTCTGGAAGAAGGAGAGCAGCTGCTTCTTCCCTTTTCTTTAGCATCTGAGTAACTTTTATGTTCCTGCAGTCTACCTGCCCCACCTGCTCTGTACAGGTAGACTCGCTGGGCAGATGGTTTAATCCTCAGGAGCTGCAGCTGAGGGTCCTTCCACGAAGCCAGCTCCTTCAGTAGTGGCCTCCTGAAGAGACCTGGCAGGTTCTGATGGCCACCCCTGTCTTTTCCCTCCCTCTGACTCTTGCAGTGAGCATGCCCACCAGCGAGACCGAGTCCGTCAACACCGACAACGTGCCCGGGGCCGACATGGAGGGGGAGAACTGCGGCGCACGGCTGGCGTGAGTACCGCTCTCAGGGCTGGGCTGGGCACTGCAGGCCTTGCAGGGGCAGCAGGACACACTGGGCACCAAAGGAGGGCCCAAAGAGATCCAAGTTCTTACCTCAATTGGGATTAAACTCGCTCTGGACATTAGGGAAGAAACGCTCCTTTCACACAGATGTATAAAAGAGACAGGGGGCCCAGGATGAGCAGCTCTGGTTTTGCATGATGTCTAAAAGAGGATCTGGTGTTCTTATTTTAAAATTCCTCGTTGGTGATAGACTTTCAAAACCAGTATGTGCAGACTGAAGAGTGGAAATGACTAGTCTATTTTAATTTTCCTAAAGATTCTTGTAGATTCTTCTACACTTTGTGGTGCCTTGTAATAGAAATTGAGGGGAACTCCCATCCTGCAGCCTGGATTACATCCTTCAAATGCTGAACAGGGTACTGTAGTGACAAAGAAATGCAACAATTAGGAGGGATTAATGCCTCCTTGAAATTACACCATTGTAATTAGTGGAGATGCTCAAGAATGTGTGAGATAGCAGTTATGAAATGCCATAATATGTGGTGTAATTTTAGCCTCACAGAGAGTAAGTATAGGCAAGAGGAGTCCTTTATTATCTTTTGCATTATTTAAACAAGAATGGACTTTTTGCTGTGGGGCAATATGTTATTCCCTCCAAATCTTCTTGACACCTGAGCTAAACATATCAATGCTAGAGCTTGTACTGTGCTGGAGAATTTGAGGCTCTGTCCTATCCTGGGAGCCACCTTGACCCTTGGTTGTTGCTCAAATGGACCAGATGGGATCTAGACCAGACTAGGGTGATGAGGGAGCTGTCAGAAGAGCTCTCCAAGCCACCCTCCATCATTTATCTTCAGCCCTGGCTCCCAGGTGACTGGAAGCTGGACAATGGGACACCCATCCCTAAAAAGCCAAAAGGAGGATCCAGGAAGCCACAGGCTGGGGACAGAGTGGCTGGGGAGTGGCCAGGCAGAAAAGGACCTGGGGTATGACTGGCAGCAGATGAGCAAGAGCCAGCAGGGTGCCCAGGTGGCCGAGAAGGCAGTGGACCTGGCCTGGGTCAGGAATGGTGTGGCCAGCAGAGCAGGGCAGTGATTGTGCCCCTGTCCTGGGCACTGGTGAGGCTGCACCTCCAGTGCTGGGCCCCTCAGCTCAGGAAGGACTTTTTGGTGCTGGGGCGAGTCCAGGTGAGGGCAATGCAATGGTGAAGGGTCTGGTACACGTTTTACAATGGTTAGCTGATGGAGCTGGGGACCTGGAGTAAAGGAGGCTCAGGAGAGACTCTTATGGCTCTTTACAGCTCCCTGACAGGAGGGAGCAGCAGGTGGGGGTCGGGCTCTGCTCCCAGGGAGCAGTGACAGGACAAGAGGACACAGCCTCAAGCTGTGCCAGGGGAGGTTTAGGTTGGATATTAGGAAGAAATTCTTCACAGAAAGGGTGACTGGACATTGGAATGGGCTGCCCAGGGAGCTGGTGGGGTCACCATCCCTGGAGAAAGGAAGTGACACTGAGTGCTGTGGTCTTGTCAGCATCACAAGGCTGTAGGTTGGACTTGATAATCTCAAAGGTCCTTTCCATCCTTTTCAATTCTGTGTGATTCTGTGATCTGCATTAAAAGATGTGGTATGTGGAATATATTGAAATTTCAATCTCTGCTTTCCTTTAAGAGTCAGTCAGTGACTTACAAGCCCCAGGAGAAATTATTTGTGATTGCTCTCTCTCATCTGCCTGCTGTTAGGAACCTGCTGAGCCTTTTAGTTTGGGTTATGAGCCCTTTCCTGCAGGAACCAGGCTGCTCTGGGGCAGTTGTAGCCCTTTCCTTGGCACCCCAGCAAGTTGCCTGTGCTCTTGGAGCAGTACAGGAAGCATCAGCTGGATCCACCTTGGAGAATCACCTTTATTCTGCAGCTATGGTTCACAGAATCACAGAATGGGGCAGGCTGGAAGGGACCACCCTGGCTCATCTGCTCCAGAGTGGCAGCCAAAGCTGACCCCAGCCCTCACATCTCCCACAAAGCATTCCCTGTTTGTCAGTAGGAGGTGGAGCAGCTCACCATTCCCTGAGGGAACCTCCACTGCCTGTGTCAGGAAGTTGTCATCTCTGCTTTCCAGGAACCTGGACTGGCTGTGCTTTGCTGTGTTGCTTCCCCAGGATATCTCAGAGTAGTAAAGTCCCTCATAGGTGTGGACACAGTGCCAAAAAGAATGGCAGCAATTACTCTAAGCTTTCATGTATTTTTAATATTACAGCTTGCATTCATTTAATGTTCCTTATCCCAAAGGATCCTAAAGCACTTTATGAACTGTAAATGCAGGGTTGTTTTCACAGCATTAGAGTTCAGCCACCTTCAGGGTAAAATGTGATAGGTGTTTAAAAACTACAGGCACAAGTGTTTAAGGGGTTGTATGAGGGATAACTTGTTTTGCACCGAAACTGCATTGGGAATTTTGGCAACCAGAACATAATTATCTTAGCTGGAATGAGGCCAGGAGGGCTGAAGTTAAACCCAACTCTAAATGTAATCATGACTTAGAATGGAGTTTACTTAAAATAGCCCAGCGTGCTCGCAGGAGAATGGCAGTACTTTGATTTGGCAGTAGGAGAAGGGATGGCTAAGTCCAATATATTTTAGGGAAAAAGACATAGGAAAATTACAGCAAAACAGAGCTTCATTCCTTCTTCCCGTGCTTTAAATGTTAAAAAAGTTTCAGCATAGCAGGAGATGTAAGATTCAGAGAGATAAACACTTTTCTTGCCACCTTTCACTTCATCTGGGAAAGGGTGATGTATAGCAGGCAAATTGAAGTCTGTTATTGAGAAGGGTTTGTTTAGTCCTTACCCAAGGACAGTTGAGATCCTCAAGGCCTCCCTCAGATTGCTTTTCATCTCTAAGAGATGGATAGGCTCCCTCCTCCATGAAAATGAATGGCTGTATCATTGAATATGAAATTCTGGAGTGAGATACAAATTTTGCCAATGCTGCCTGCTTTTGTAAAATGTTTGTTTCAAACTTGTGGATCTGCAAATTTCTTAGTTATGGGGCAGTTCAGATCTACCTCTGATTCTGAGGCTTAGAATCCTTTCTGGTTTCTTTCACACACTTAGGCAGACAGAGAAACCAGCTGTCATTGTTTCAAAACGTATTTAGTACTTTTCTTTTTACTGAGTCCTCATTCAAACCCCCGTATAGGTCAGTATTCCTTCTGGAACATATAAAATGTAAGCAAGGATTTAATTGAATGAGTATGTTCTTTTATTGGAACCTGACTAAGAATCAGAATTTGTCCCAGTGATCAAGAACAGTGAAAATTCATGTGGAAAGTCAGTTGAGCTTTTTAAAAACATTTCTCATCAAGTACTAGATTTTGAGTATTAGCATCAATAATTACAGTCATGTCATCCTGGTTTGCTCTAGGTGAGGACCAGGCCTGGCCTCTTGAGCAGTCCCCTGCTCTCTGTTTTTGCAGTTGGAATGGTTAGCCAAGACTTTTGTCCAGTTGTTGAGTTTCATCTATTGCAGATAAGCCTCGATATTTTTCCCAGCATCCCGTGGCCATGAGTCCCCACTGCTCTGCTATAAACACTCTTTCCCAGAGGGCAGAGGCTGCTCTGGGCAGGCTGCAGCCAGGCATGACTGAAGCAACATGGCCCTTTCTAGGCAAAGGCAATATATTTATTTCTTTATTGACTTCAGGCTGCCTGGGGCATTTAACCACCCCAGCACCACCAGTACAGCCACGGGCTGAGCTTGCCATCAAAGTGCACCCATGATAAAAGGAAAAAAGGTGCCCACGAGACTGAAAGAAAAAGCTTTTTCATTGAAGGCAACTTAGAATTACTCACCATTCTTTCTGTTCTTTTAAAATCTGTGGAGTTTTGGAAGGCTGGGTCGGTGACTGACAGAAAGATCTGCTTGAGAAGCCAGGCTCAAATGTGCCTTTTGGAAAAGGAGATCTTCCCTGACAGCCTTTCTCAGCTCCACAGAGACAAATGCTATGTCAGATCAGGAGAGTGCCTCTCAAACACAAACTATTGCCTACTGATAAATTGTCTCAAAGAAGCATTTTTTCCCCTCTAGTATCCATACTTTGGAAACTGCCTCTGTCAACTGTCCTGTCTGGAGTAATGCCAGCCTTCAAACCAGCAGGGGCTTCAGGAGGAATCTAACATCTGATCTCTCTTTACTTGCTGTGTAAATCCAAAGTTTTAGAACTAAAACAAAACAAACCAAAAAGTTTAATTCATAATAATTTCTGGTGTAATTCTGCTGGCATCAGGAGTGCTGTGGCACAGCACAGTTCACTTCCTAGGAGTATTCACTTTATCAGGCATCTGAACTTGAAAATGGTTTTGCAGGCTTCCACAGGACATTGAAAAGCATCCCACAACTTCCACAGTATATTATTCCTGTCATGGTGTTGCCTTGTGCTGGGCTGACTTCTGCCCTGCAGTAGGAGCACAACAGCTTTTATCCTCAAGGACAGCATTTGGAAGTGGAACTTAGCTTGTTTTGATGTGTCACAGCTTTCATAACCTGTTGCCTCAGGGTACAAGGAAGCACATTTCCTCTGCAGCAGGCAGCAGTGGGGCAAACCCAGACCCAGGAGCAGTGGGGCTCTGTTCACAGCACTTCCTTACACCCAGGGCTTCCCTACAGCCCATCCCTGCCCTGAGCCTCTGGGGTTAGAGCTGTGCAGGGCTCAGATTCCTGAGGACAGGCTATTGCTCATGATCAGGAGTAATCTGTTCTGTGCAGGGTGTCAGCATATATAATCTTCCAATACAGGCAGAATGTTAATTTTCTAATACAACCATACAGATCTGGAGTGCCACAATAGAGTTTGCTTTTATACATATGCATTAGCTAAAAAAAAACACCTTTGTGGAAACTAATGCTCCATAGAGCCTCAATAGAAAAGTGAAGCACTTGAGCTCAAAGGGAAAGAGCTTAAAATTATCTGCTTTCACTGAAACAATAACCCACTTGGCATTTTCGCCTTGGCCAGGATTTCTATACATATGGGGAACAGTTCAATTGCTTTTCCACCAAAGACAGTTCAAACAATAAAACTGGATAAACCAAAATGAACAACCCACACTGGCTTTCCAACTGAAAGCAGTGTGTCCTGAAAAATTTATGAGCAGTGGAAGGTTTCCCTGGCAGCTGAATGGTCAGTGATTTTTCCCTTGGTGCTTTTCTGCCAAGGAAGTTAATTCCTGTGCAGTTCTTGAAATAATCAGCATAGGAGCCAGTGGTAAAGGTAAAAGCTTCCTGCAGGTTTGCTGTAGTTGCCAGTGGTTTTCACCTTCTGAGAAGATGGGCTCCTTGTGATGGGGTGGAACCAAAGCTCCCATCACGTCAGGAACAGTGGGAAGAAAAGTCTGCCAAAAGCTCTGGAACCACTGCTGACTTCAGCAGGAAAACTCACAGGATCAACCCTTGATGTGTCAGCCTCAGACACTGCTCTCCAGCTTATGATGAGCAAGGTGCCTTTAATGTTCACAGTCAGCTCTAGGTGTGTGTCTAAAGGACTGTAGCATGCCCTTGTGGAAGGGGAATTCTCTTCCTGCTTCAGATTCTGTGACAGGCCTTTCCTGTGGCTTGCCACAGGGAGAGCGAGATTATTTACTGAAAGCTTAAATGCTGGCCTGTTTTCCCAGCCTGTAAGAAAGCTTGTTGAACAGCAAACCAACTCAATTTTATGCTAGACAGATCCAATTTTCTTAAGGCTCTTTTGTAGGCTCTTATTGTGCCACCTTACCAGTGACTGCAGGAATGCACCACGTTGCACCAAAGCAGAATCCACATCACACCAGCACTGCCTGCTCACAGAACTCAGATCTCTGAGATAGGGCCAGTGAAGCTCTTTGGAACTCTCCAAAGTTGTATATAACCTAGAAGCACATAAAGTCCACTTCTGTGTTGCTGTTTTTCTGACAGCTTTTACTGGTACCCAAAGGCTTTTGTCAGTCCTTATGGAGATGTGGTTGCCTCTAAGTTGGGATTATAGAATGTAAAAGCAGTTGTGACCACACTGTTAGTTAATGGTCATGTTTGATGCTGTCCACACCCAGAAAACAGCTGTAATGTGGCCTTTGTGTCATGCCTAGTGACCTACAAGATTTTTCCAGAGTTGTCTGTTGTGTGTACAATTCCACAGAGCCCTCAATCCCTGCTACACAAAACTGTCACATCCTTCACAAACACCTTCTCTGGTGTCCACCATGAACAGGGAAATGAAGAGTTTATCTCACAGAATGTGGGATATCTCATTACATTTGAGTTATGCTGATTATCCAGAGTTTCTGTTGATAAAAGCCTTTAAATTTCACGGTATTATCTGTGTGTTGTACATAACTAGGTAAGGTTGGAGGAGTTCTAGAGAATTTCAAAGATAACTAGTCAAACAGTAGAGATCTGATTTTTGTGTTTGTCTTTCTAAAAGACAAGCTGAGTTGCATGGTTCCTGTGATAAAAGCACTCTGTAGTGATCTAAAGCGGTTTTCATTAGGCTCCTGTATCACAATTTCAAACAAGAGTTTCTCAAGGCATTCCAGAGTTGGACACAGTTGGAGTCACCCTCTTTCTCCCAATGACATAAACTTCCCAGGACACCAGAGATGCAAGAGATCCATGTTTAAACTCAGCAGAGAATCTGCTCCACTCTGAACCCATTAATTCCAGCCTGGAGTGTCACAGACACTGTGGCTTTTTTTTTTATTATTATTTCCTGACTATTTGACAGCCTCTAATGATGCCATAAAAACATTTTTTTATGTGACATTGGTAACCCAAGTTCTGGAAAAGAAAAAATTAATCATAAGAGTCATTTGAAAAACATGTTTCAGATTCGTGCATAATGTTTTCAGAAACGTTTATTATACAGTTTATTTCAAAAATTCCATTTCACTCTCTGATTCTACCTCTAAATATAAATCTAATCCTCCTTCCTTGTCCTGTTCTATATATATAGCACACCCACATGTGATAAAGCCTTCTGCCACAGCAGTAAGGCAAGGTGGAGGGAGGGGGATGAAGGCTGTAGGTAACCTGTGGGAGCACTGAATGCACTTGGCTGCTGCTCATAATGCTCCAAAGATATAATTATCACATGCATGATGAGTACTACACCTGCTGCATCTCTTTTGCTTAAATAAATGAAAGATTTCAGTGCTGCCTCACTGGAAAATCATTAACCAGAGAGGTCACCAGAGGATTTCACACTCCCTGTCCTTCCCTTTCCATCTCTTTCTCTCTCTCGCTCTCTCCCCCTCTGTCCCTGCCAAACTATTCCTATCCAAATCCTCACCACCTCTTTTCCAGTGCTCAGCTCTCTGCTTCGTTGTGATTTTTGCATCTTTTCACTTCCTCTCTCTGAACCTTCTTTCCTGTTGCCTGTAAATCTGCTCCGTTACAGTCCGTAGGTAGTGATTACCTAGCCAGGATTCTCAGTGAGAAGCAGGAATAGCTTTAACATTAAGGATGTGCTTTGCAGGTGCTTCACTTGCCATCCTTGTTAGAGCTTGCTTTCTCTCTGCAGCACAATTTAGCATTCTGCTCTGCCAGTGCATTATTTCTTCTTCCTCAAGAGTGCTGCCCGTGTCTGCAGCCTGGCTGCTGCCCAGTGTGTGGCCTGTACAAGCTGCCTGTGACACAGCAGCTCTGAGCTGTTTGGGTGTTTGGTGCTGTTTTCCTTTCTTTGGCTCAGCCCATCTGCTGGTGCAAAGTTCCCCTGACTAAAACCTCCTCCCCATCAGGAACCTGAGCCAGCACTGATGGCCTGTCAGGAGCTGCTGTCCTCAAGCAGGGACAGGACATTGTTAAGGCTGCCACGGTCAGAGGTGTCAGATGCTTGGAGAGTTCCATTCTGCCCCCTCTGCTAACAGTGAATCCAGTTCTAGGGCAGTGCAGTAAGACCTCTGCTGACTGCTGCCAACAATCACTCACTTTCCATCACACAGGGAACCTTAAGGAGTGCTTCAAGCCAGCAGAAATACTTTTTTCCTAGTAATTCCCCAGAGTCTCCTTGCTGCTGCTATTGGGAGTAGATGTTGCAGCTTCCTGAGTCCCCTCTGACTCACACCATTGTATCCACGTGCATTTATTTCTCTCTGCACCCTCAAGGATTTACAAAAGACAGCCAGAGTGTTCAAAGGCCTTACAGGTGTCAAGCAGGGCAAGGTAGTGCTTCAGGAACTGGGGCCTAATTCTAGCTTTGGCTGTGACTTCTAAAAAAAAGATTAATAAGATTATTTAAGTGAATAAATCCAAATGCATGGAATTAGATATTTAAACACACATATATAGTGGGAATATGGCCAAATTTTCAGGAATGCTTAATTGTCAGCATTTCATTGATAACAGCAGAATCTATTGTTGTACAGACCTATTCAAATGCAAACCAATTTACACAGATAACAAGTGTTTGTATCTAAGTTTGAAAATATTTGCTATGTACTGTTTTTCCTTCAGTTACTGAAAAAAACATTATTTTCACCATTATTATTTCATAATGTGCTTATAGATCTTGAAGTGACAGGTGATGTGTGAAAGCAACAAGTCTGTATAAAGCCATACATATTTAAATATAAGGAAAAAAAAAAGTGACTGAAAATGATAAAAAAACCCAAAATAGTCATACTTGAGAAATAAATTTGGTAGCAGTTGTAGAGTTCACTGATATCTTGGCTGGTAGAGTCCCACCATGGCATGACTTCTGCTCCACGAGTCCCACCAAAACACAAGATTTGGTTTTCGGGGAATTCTAGTCATGCCCAGTGCCTACACTGACTGACTTACAACAGATGCAAGGGGAAAACAGCATGGGTTAAAAAAAGCATTGAGCTTAACTTTGTTTCTTTCTATTGCTATTTTCACAAAAGCCTGGGAGGTGTGGGACAGCTTCAGAGACTCTAATGGCAATTCTTGTCTTTCAGGCATCGGATCTCAAAATCAAAATTTAGGTAAGTAAAAGTGACTTTTGCTTTTCCTCCTTTCTACCATTTTTTTTTTTCTTTCTTTTCTGAAGTGGTTTAACCAGCATTGTTGGGATGCAGTGGTGATGCTAGGAGATCCTGCTAAATATGTCAGATTTTAGTCATACACTTTTTCTTAGTTTCACACTGAAATGTAGCAAAGGGACTGATTACTGAAGTACCTTTCTATGCTACCTATGTATCTCAAACCATAAAATATGAAATCAGAAATAAAAAGCCAGTTCAACCATGTAATTATACTACATCCATCAGCATCAACCCTGTCAGCTCAAGGCTCTCTTTGTTGAACTTCTCTGCTTTGCTTGATTGTGAAGATTTCAACTGATGAAGCTGGCATCTTGTTTGTGAAACTCTCCCCTTCACCCTGGGACGTGGGGAGCTCCTCTGGTGGTGTTTGGTTTTCTGTTGACTCGGAGCTTTTGGAAAATGAAGCAGTCCCAAGATGCTCTTCCTGGCGTTTCTCTGGAGGGGCTGACTGACCTCGTGGAACTTGGTTCTTAAGGTCCCTTTCTACCTCCTTGGGAGGAGCTCAGCTGCCTCCATAATTCCCTGAATTCCAAGTCAGTTTTTTGAAATACTAAATGAATTTTCAGAATAACTGGAGCAAGTGCATAGCTGAGTCCTTCCTACCTGAGGAGCAAAGAGTAATGTCAATTTGGGAAGCACATATGTGACATCCCCACGTGAAGAGTGTAGGTGTAAGCACAGGAAACACCATGCATTGTCATGTGCCTGCACATTTGTGCACAGGTACACACCAAAG
Organism: Cettia cetti; assembly: GCA_013401135.1. NCBI lineage: Eukaryota > Metazoa > Chordata > Aves > Passeriformes > Sylviidae > Cettia > Cettia cetti. Next base: position 2,685 of record VZUI01040074.1, on the reverse strand, counting down.
CATGAGGGATTGCAAATACCTTAATGACAACCTTAATGTTTAACTGTGGTGGCCACTTTGGAAGTTGGGAAGATTATTTCTTGTCCTAAATCCCCTGCAAAACACACAGTGTATCTGTTTGTGATAGACTGGGTACCTTTAAAAATTGCACAGGTAGAACACCCTAGATTTGAGCACCTGTTCAAATGTTGTTGCAAAATTCTGGTTCACGTTGTGTTTACATGGTCTGGCTTTAGTTCCTGTTCCTGATCCCAAGCATGGCTATAGTTTGCCACTGAAAATTATACACAGGACAAGAGTAGCCAAGAAAAGTTCTTCTTCCTGTAACATGGTGTGTGTGTGTGTGTCACTTCAGACACACACACATATGTATGTAGTATCTATATAAAACTATTAGATTTATTATACAGTGGCAAGTGTTGCCTGGAAACGGGTTGCTATGCAAGTTAAATTCTGAAGAGTAGGAGGTGTGTAATTAGCTTTAAATATCTTCAGTGGTTAGTAATTACCCTGAGAAATCAGTGACACAAGGGGATGTGTTCATGGAAGGCAAACTTTAAAAACTCTCTTGATTAGCAAATGGTACCCTTAGCTACAGGCACAAAGGTGAGATGCTGAAGTCCCCTAAGTTTTGGGATTTTTTTCCGGAACTAGCCCTTCTATTGGGCTTACTCCTGAATGTTGCTGAATGCTGGAAATGTTCTTTGGATTTTATTTGACCCCACCTCTCCAAAGACCTAACCCTTCAGCTCCATTGGTAGAGTATCCTTCTATTGACTATCCTGCTGCTGGGCAAGGTGCCATTGCGGGCCACAAGCATCAAGCACAAGGAAAATATTTATGTTTTGTGGCAACTGATCTAAAAAATCTCTTGGGCTTTCTGCAGTGGATGTCTTACTCAGATCAAGATATTGCTTGAAGCTCTTGCAAATTGGTTTAGGACAAGCTTTATTCCTGTAGCTATTGGAGGGATGTTTGCAAATGTCAACTCAGATGAGAGAGTGTTTCTCAGGGTGAACTTGAGTTACTCCCTGCCATTCTTGAGCAATAAATCAAGACCAGAGTCTCCCTTGACAGAGAGCTGCAGTAGCCTAAAGATTTCTCTCTGAAAAGAACTTTTCCCTTCTTCAATTTTTCCAGCCGCTACTGGCGCCGATGGAATCGATTCTGCAGGAGGAAGTGCCGTGCTGCTGTCAAGTCCAACGTTTTCTACTGGCTGGTGATCTTCCTCGTGTTCCTCAACACCCTCACCATTGCCTCTGAGCACTACAACCAGCCAGACTGGCTCACGGAGGTGCAAGGTGAGGAGGAGCCGCTGGTTCTGTTTGTTGTGGATGCTGTCAAAGAATGGGGGCTGAGAGAAGAGCTGATGCATTAAAGCTCCCAGAGGGAAAGGAGTGTACACAGCTCCAAGCAGTCCTGTGTCTGATCCTAAATAATACAATAAAGTTATCTGCCTGTGGTGGGAGAAGTTACAGGAAAAATGTAAATACCTCCTTTGCACCCAGAGCAGTGTTCCATTGGGTGTAAGTGAAATCAGGAGCTTATGCCAAATTTATGTTTGCAGCAGCTGCATTCCCAATTTATGGATAGCTACTGGGAGCCCCACATTGTCCAAGGTTTCCCCTGAAATGGCACTTAGGATAAATTCTAATTATTAGGGAGGTGATGAAGAGTGATTTGTAAAGTTCTTCTGTCTGCAGAACAGCTGAATTCTCTCTGGAGGTGAGAGCAGCTGAAAAGGCTTAATTAAGCAACAGTAGGTAGCACAGCAGCTCTTCTATTCCCACTCTCCTCTGCAGATGAGGGGTGTGAAGGCAGGTTGTGCACAGGGAGGCGTGTCCCTGCCACTGCAGGTTGTGTAATACATTGCAGCTGGATGTGCAGTACACAGGGATTGCTGGAAGCCTCTTGCTAAAACATTCCTGTCAATGAGGTGCCCACGCTTTGCAAGTGCATTCCTTGACCCAAGCTTATACAAAATTAACTTTCAATATTGATCCTCAAAATGCTTTCTTAGGAGCGATGGGCCCATGATTAGTTGGGCAATGGGCTAATGATTAATTGTGATGATCTTTTGACTAAGTTTCCTTAATCTGTTTCTTTTTGCTGCTCATGAGACACTGCCAATAAGGTGCTGCTAGCTCTTTTCACGGCAGAGATGCTGCTGAAGATGTACAGCCTTGGCCTCCAGGCCTACTTTGTGTCCCTCTTCAACCGCTTTGACTGTTTCATTGTGTGTGGAGGCATCCTGGAAACCATCCTGGTGGAGACAAAGATCATGTCACCCCTGGGCATTTCTGTTTTGAGATGTGTCAGACTCCTGAGGATATTTAAAATCACAAGGTACTTTATTGCTTCTTTGGGGCTGGGGGAGGGCTACTGCTCAGTGCACAATATGTCACTCACATCCCTGTTTAATTTCACTTTTTCTACCACTAATTAGGTGGTGAAAGTGCTAGATTAACAGTCCTCATCTTGATGCCTTGGGCAGGCTGAGCTGGAGCAGAGACTGGGCAGAGCTGGAGAATAAAGCAGGGATTTATTGAAAGGCCTCCAGGATCCACCTTGGGCAGGACAGAGCCTGACCAGGGCTGCACCCAGGGTGCACCCAAAATGGTCCCAAAATGGACAAAGGGTGCCCAGGTCTCACCCTTGGATCAGTTTGGGTCCATTTGCACTTTG